>JAOPSE010000903.1:0-247589 GCA_029449295.1 Zea luxurians
TTTCCCGAAGGGGAATAATGTTTCGAAGGACGAAGGACTTTAACACTTAACACTTTTTATGTTGCCTTGTTCTTAACTCTTAGTATTTGAGAACAAGTCCCCAACATCATGACTCTCCATTGATCACTACAAGGTGACCTAGCAAGGTCTCACTATGTAGCCTTTACAAAGATTTCCCAGAGGTCATAGTTGCCCATTAGGTTTCTCTAGTTTGATAAACACAGTACCTCTCCCAAAGGAAGGTGACTAACAAAACCAAATTGAGAACCTCTGCAACCGCCTCGGTAGAGCAAGTACTGTGCCCAGACCCATTGACGGCCTTACGGCGAAGCCAACTACTCCTCTGGTTCCTCTAATTAATCAGCTAAGGGTCCTATGCACCCTCATGGTTGCACTGTTATCCCGGGTTGTCACTCCCCGAACAGGTCCTTACGAGAGTACTCAGGAAACAGCTGAGCCCCCTAAAGTATCACAAGAACATCATCGGGATAACATCATCGTATCGTAAATGTTCACATCATGTTCATTGATTAAAGTAAAGCAATATCATAAGCTAACCATGATAACCCAAAAAGGTGAACAAGGATAAGGTAAATACAGACTAGTCAATCCTTAGGTTTAAATAATGTAATGCGGACAGTGAATTATAGATTAAATAGGACATGATAGGTCTGAGGACACTTACCTTCACCAAACAATGCTCAGGGTCTTCAACTTTGTAGAACTCGAAGAACCAGACCACTTGGTTGCCAAAGCTTGACCGTCGATTCCTCGAAGCTCGGAAATGGATCGCAGTCTATTCGCGACGCAAAGCGAAGACAAACAGGCACAAGCAAACAAACATATATATGCATAACAACATTACACCATTCAAAGAGAAACATAATAATAATAAAACATGCAATACGAAATAGAGCGTGCTACTATGGTCACACGAGGAAAAGAAATGTCGAACTCGAACCTACGGTCAAGAAGTTAACGGTTTACGCTAAACCAGTATTAACTATAACATTTAGTTCGACGTTAGCAAACATAAATTATAACTGCTATTTAGTTTTTGATTAATCTGCTACACCAACAGTTGTCAAATAATAAGTAATTTAATTAACCTAAGAGATTCTAAGCGATGCGAATTTACGATGCACAAAACAGCACGACAGCGTGCGAACGACGCGCGGACACACATGGCTTAGCATGCAGACACGCGCGAAACAACGCACGAGACAACACGCGCGACTAGAGCGAATGAGCACGCCACCGCGTTGTAGAACAACACACCGACAGGCGGGGAAAACTAAGTAGGTGGCAGGTTTATACTAAATAAATATTAATAAATAAAAAGAATTTAAGTTAACATTAACCATGTTAGTGTTTATTATCACAGCGCAAGTTGGAAACTATTCATAATATAATCGGAATATTCTAATCGACATTAGTCAAGCAAACATTAAATAAATTATTTAAAATATGAGACCTGACAGATTAACGTTTATTAGCATGAATGCTTATAAGTGCAAACAATTTATTATCATACGCAGACGCTGCACGATACGCGTGATCGACACGTGAGATACACACGACAGGCGCGAGCAACGCGCGGCGAGGCGCGCACACACGTGAACGACGTGCGACAACACGTGCGAATGACACACGACAATGTGTGCAAATAGCACGTGGCACTCGCGAACGACACGCGACGACCCGTGCGAAACAACACGATGACGCGCGAACGATGCCGCGTGCGAAGAACAATAAACAAATAAATAAAGTAGTTAAGTTGGTATTAATCAAGTTAATATTTATTTATAAAAAGCCCGAGTTAAAACATGAACCAGTTTTAATTAGAAGTCATTTTTAATAAGCATCAAATGAACAACTAAAATGCTTAAAACTTGTGACGTGACAGGATAACATTACTAATACGAGACCGATGTTGCTACAGAGTTGACGCGTCGAAGCGAATAGAAACGAGTTTATGGCGCATTATAAATTGAAAGCTAACACTTCGTCGCTAATAAACAATTTTCTTAAGCGTCCGAATCGTGACTCGCGCGAACGACAACACGTGAACAGCATGCGAACATCATGTGAATTAGCACGCGCGAAACGCCGCGCGGGCAACACACAAAACACGACGACAGCGCGTGCAAATGGCACGACGACGCGCAAACGTCGACACGCGACATGCACGAAGGACGCGACAAGCAGGAAAATATTAACAGATGTCGTGTTTATGCTAAACAAGTATTAACTCAAAAACATTTGATCTAACATTAGTCATGTTAACATTTATTTATAAAAGTACAAACTAAAACTACAGACTAGTTTTTAATTAGAAAGCTATTTTAATAACTAACATAAACAAATAATTAATTACATAAATAAAACATGCTTCAAGACAAAATAATGTTTTAACATGTGCATAATATTATTACGGAGATAACGCAACTAAAATAGTATAAATAGATTTATAACAGCATATATTGAATACTTATGATCACGTGGATTTATGACGATGTGGCGCGACTGTAGTTCGCCGGTCGGGCTAGGGCGCGATGCGGACACACGCTCGACGACGGCGTGCCGCGAGCACGACGGCAACGCGCGCAGGGGTGGGAACTCGCCACACTAGGGCTACGCAGGATGCGCGTGAGGCTGTGCCGAGGGCACGCGCGAGCGAGTCGCGGGCAAGCCGCGGCACGCCGACCACACGCAGGCCGAGATGGTGCTGCGCAGGCAGCAAGCCACGCCGGCCACGCGTTGCGGGCATACGCAGCCGCGCCGGGGCACAGCTGGCCGCGCAGAGCGCCAGGCACGCCAGGGAAAAAAGAGAAAGGGGAAGGGGAGAAGGAGGATGGGCGCGAGCTCACCGCGGTGACGAACGACGAGGCGAGCTTGGACGCCAGCGACACGAGGTCGCGGGGCAGCGCGGCTGCGTGGGCTGTGCGACGGTTTGGAGCAGTGGAAGGGAGCAGGGGGCGAGGCGAGGGATAGGATGCGTGGGTGGCACACTAGAGGTGGAGGAGCGCATCACTGGGTGCTAGGACGTGCGTCGTGGGGCTGAGCGGGAGCGAGTGGCGCGGCTGGGCAGTTGCATCCTCGCGGGTGCTACACGCGCGCTGCTGTTGGCTGGGCGCGGGGTAGCTGGGCTACAGGCAAGAGGAGAGCGAGGGGAGGGGAGCGCGTGGGCCACGGAGGGAGAGCATGGCACTGGGCCGAGCTGGCTGAGCGCGCAGGCGCGGAAGGGGCGAGCTGCTGGGCTACGCGGTGGGCTAGGAGGGTGGGGCTACGCCAGGGAGGGGAGCATGGCACCAGGCGCGGGCCAATGAGGTGGGCCTCGGCCGCGGGAATGGGGCACGCGCGAGGGATGCGGGTGCGCTGGGCCGGGCGCGCAGCGCATGCGAACGTGGGCCGGTCGGACAAGGAGCAAGGCACGGCCCTTGCGCGTGGGGTGGCTGACTGATGAGCCGAGCGGCCGGGTAGCAGGCCGAGGGGCATAGGGTGGGGAGAGGTCAGGTGGGTCGGCTGGAAGGGGAGTTGGGTTGGGAACTGAAAGGGAAATAGGGTCAAACCTTTTCCTATATGATTTTGGTGGTTGAATTGCCCAACAAATAATTGGACTAACTAGTTTGCTCTAGAATATATGTTCTACAGGTGCCAAGGTTCACAACCAATACAAAGTTAAAAGAAAGGGTTCAAAACAAAGGAGCAAAGAAAACCGAAGGCTGCCCTGGTCTGGCGCACACCGGACTGTCTGGTGTGCCACCGGACAGTGTCCGGTGCACCAGGGAGAATCACTCTGAACTCCTCAGCTTCGGGTTTTCTGGAAATGCTCTTTGCTATAATTCACCGGACTGTCCGGTGTAGCACCGGATTGTTCGGTGTGCCAGCGGTTGCAACGGCTAGCGCGCCAACGGTCGTCTGCAAAAGTGAACAGTGAACAGTGTGGACTCGCGTGCAGAGTCAGAGCAGGCGCCAGAAGGCGCACCGGACAGTGAACAGTGACTGTCCGATGCACCACCGAACTGTCCGGTGGCCCAGTTGTCAGCTCCAACGGTCGAACCCTAACGGTTGGGTGACGTGGCTGGCACACCGGACAGTGTCCGGTGGCGCACCGGACTGTCCAGTGCGCTCGTCGACAGCAGAGTTCTCCAACGGCCATTTGGTGGGGCTATAAATACCCCAACCATCACACATTTAAGGTATCCAAGTTTTCAGCAATTGCATTCATAAAAGAGCTCTAGACTTCACTCCAAGACACAAACAAGAGATCAAATCCTCTCCCAAGTCCAAAGATCACTCCAAACAATTAGTGACTAGTTAGAGTGAGATATTTGTGTTCATTTGAGTTCCTGCGCTTGGATCGCTTTTCTTCTTCCCCATTTCTTGTTCCCAAGACATTTGTAATCAAGGCAAGAGACACCAATTGTGTGGTGGTCCTTGTAGGGACTGTGTCCCGATTGATTGAGAAGAGAAGCTCACTCGGTCTAGGTGACCGTTTGAGAGATGGAAAGGGTTGAAAGAGGCCCGGTCTTTATGACCACCTCAACGGGGAGTAGGTTTGCAAGAACTGAACCTCGGTAAACAAATCACTGTGTCGCACTCTTCATTTGCTTGTGATTTGTTGTCTCCCTCTCTTTTCGGACTCGCTTTTATTTCTAACGCTAACCCCGGCTTGTAGTGTGTGCTTAAGTTTATAATTTTCAGATTCCGCCTATTCACCCCCCCTCTAGGCTTTCAATTAGTATCAGAGCCCGGTACTTCATTAGAGCTTAACCGCTCAAAGTGATGTCGGGAGATCACGCCAAAAAGGAGGTCATGACCGGCGAGAAGCCCGCCACAAGCCACGGGAAGATTCCATTGGGAGAGTCCGGCAACAAGGGGAAGGGATCCCCTTCACACACCAAGTCGCATCGGAGCGGCGACAAGAAAAAGAAGATGAAGAAGGTGGTCTACTACGAGACCGACTCTTCGTCGCCATCTACATCCGGCTTCGACGTGCCGTCCATTACTTCTAAGCGTCATGAGCGCAAGAATTTTAGTAAGATCCCCCTATGCTATCCTCGCATTTCAAAATGCACTCCTTTACTTTCTGTCCCACTAGGCAAACCACCCGTTTTTGAGGGTGAAGATTATAACATGTGGAGTGATAAAATGAGGCATCACCTAACCTCACTCCACGCTAGTATTTGGGACGTTGTTGAGTTTGGAGTGCAGGTACCATCGCCGGGGAGGAAGATTATGATTCGGACGAGGTTGCCCAAATCCGGCACTTCAACTCCGAAGCCACTACTATACTCCTCGCCTCTTTAAGTCGAGAGGAGTATAATAAGGTGCAAGGGTTGAAGAGCGCCAAACAGATTTGGGACATGCTCAAGACCACACACGAGGGAGATGAGGTGACCAAGATTACCAAGAGGGAAACGATCGAGGGGGAGCTCGGTCGATTCATGCTCAACCAAGAGAAGGAGCCACAAGCCATGTACAACTGGCTCAAAACCTTGGTGAACCAAGTGCGCAACCTCGGGAGCACAAAATGGGACCATGAGATGGTTAAGGTTATTCTAAGATCACTTGTTTTCTTAATCCTACACAAGTTCAATTAATTCGTGGTGATCCTAGATACAAGCTAATGTCTCCCGAGGAGGTTATAGGAAAATTTGTGAGCTTTGAATTGATGATCAAAGGCTCCAAGAAAATCATCGAGCAAGGTGCCTCCTCCGTACCCGAGGCACAACCCGTCGCATTTAAGGCAACGGAGGAGAAGAAAGAAGAGTCTACATCAAGTAGACTCCCCATAGACGCCTCCAAGCTCGACAACGAGGAGATGGCACTCATCATCAAGAGCTTTCGCCAAATCCTCAAGCAAAGGAGGGGGAAAGACTACAAGCCCCGCTCTAAGAAAGTTTGCTACAAGTGTGGTAAGCCCAGTCACTTTATAGCAAATTGTCTATTTCTAGTGACAGGGGCGACGACAAGAGGGGAAGAAGAAGGAAAGAAGAGATACTAAAGAAGAAGGGCGGCGATGCCCATGTTTGCCGGGAGTGGGACTCCGACGAGAGCTCCACCGACTCCTCCGACGAGGACGCCGCAAACATCGCCGTCAACAAGGGTCTTCTCTTCCCTAAATCGGCCACAAGTGTCTCATGGCAAAGGACGGCAAGAAGAAGAAGGTAAAATCTAGATCCTCCACTAAGTATGCAACTTCTAGTGATGAGGATAACTTGCTCACTCTTTTTGCCAACCTAAACATGCAACAAAAAGAAAAATTGAATGAATTGATTAGTGCTATTCATAGAAGGATGAACTCTTAGATAGCCAAGAGGACTTCCTAATTAAAGAAATAAGAAGCATGTTAAGGTTAAAATGCTTATGCTCAGGAGGTAGAAAATGTGAAAAATTAACTAGTGAGCTTAGCATTTGCCATGACACATTTTCTAACCTTAGAAATGAAATGCTAAATTAATTGCTAAGGTTGAGAAATCAAATGTATGTGATGATTCAATTGCCAATCTTAGAAATGATAATGCTAGTTTGATTACTAAGATTGATAAATTGAATGCCTCACTTACTAGCCTTAAGATTGAGAATAAAAATTAATTGCTAAGTCTAAAGACTTAAATGTTTGCAATGATGCTATTTCCAATCTTAGAAATGAAAATGACATGTTACATGCTAAGATTGATGAGTTAAATATTTGCAAACCCTCTACATCTACTATTGATCATATTAATATTTGTACTAGATGTAGAGATATTAATGTTGATGCTATCCATGATCACCTTGCTATGATTAAACAACAAAATGATCATATAGCTAAGCTAGATGCTAAAATTGCCGAGCATGAACTAGAAAATGAGAAATTTAAATTTGCTCGTAGCATGCTTTATAGTGGGAAACGCCCTGACATCAAGGATGGCATTGGCTTCCAGCAGGGAGACAATGTCAAAATTAATGCCCCTAAGAGATTATCAAACTTTGTTAAGGGCAAGGCTCCCATGGCTCAGGATAATGAGGGCTATTTTATATCCTGTTGGTTATCCTAAGGATAATATTAGGACAATCCATGCTAAGAAGACTCATTTTGTTTCTCACCATGCTTTTATTTATAAGAATGAGGCTTCTAGCTCTAGGCATTCTACCCATGTTAAAATGTCTAAAAAGAAATCTCCTATTGCATCAAATGAGCCTAATGTTTCATTTAAAACTTTTGATGCTTCTTATGTGCTTACTAACAAATCAGGCAAAGTAGTTGCCAAATATATTGGGGCAAACACAAAGGCTCCAAAACTTGTGTTTGGGTACCCAAGGTGCTTGTTTCTAATGTCAAAGAACCAAGACCGTTTAGGTACCTAAGAACAAGGCCTAATTGGTTTTGTAGGTTTATGCATCCAGGGGCTCAAGTTGGATCATTGATAGCGGGTGCACAAACCACATGACTGGGGAGAAAAGGATGTTCTCCTCCTATGAGAAAAACCAAGATCCCCAAAGAGCTATCACATTCGGGGATGGAAATCAAGGTTTCAAAGGACTTGGTAAAACTGCTATGTCACCTGACCATTCTATTTCTAATGTTTTTCTTGTAGATTTCTTTAGATTACAATTTGCTTTCAGTCTCTCAATTATGTAAATGGGCTACAATTGTCTTTTTACGGATATAGGTGTTACTGTCTTTAGAAGAAGTGATGATTCAATAGCATTTAAGAGAGTGCTAGAGGGTCAGTTATACTTAGTTGATTTCTATAGAGCTGAACTCGACACTTGCTTAATTGCTAAGACTAATATGGGTTGGCTCTAGCATCGCCGACTAGCCCATGTTGGGATGAAGAATCTTCACAAGCTTCTAAAGGGAGAGCACATTTTGGGACTAACCAATGTTCATTTTGAGAAAGACAGGGTTTTAGCGCATGTCAAGCAGGGAAGCAAGTTGGTGTTCATCATCCACACAAGAACATCATGACGACCGACAGGCCACTTGAGCTACTCCACATGGACCTATTCGGCCCGATAGCTTACATAAGCATCGGCGGGAGTAAGTATTTGTCTAGTTATTGTGGATGATTATTCTCGCTTCACTTGGGTGTTCTTTTGCAGGAAAAATCTCAAACCCAAGAGACCTTGAAAGGATTCTTGAGACGGGCTCAAAATGAGTTCGGCTTAAGGATCAAAAAGATAAGAAACGACAATGGGACGGAGTTCAAGAACTCTCAAATTGAAGGCTTTCTTGAGGACGAGGGCATCAAGCATGAGTTCTCTTCTCCCTACACACCACAACAAAATGGTGTAGTGGAGAGGAAGAATAGAACTCTACTTGACATGGCGAGGACCATGCTTGATGAGTACAAGACACCCGGATCGGTTTTGGGCCAAGGCGATTAACACCGCCTGCTACTCTATCAACCGGTTATATCTTCACCGAATCCTCAAGAAGACATCCTATGAACTCCTCACCGATAAAAAGCCCAATGTTTCATATTTTAGAGTCTTTGGTAGCAAATGTTTCATTCTTATTAAAAGAGGTAGAAAATCTAAATTTGCTCCTAAGGCTGTAGAAGGCTTTTTACTTGGTTATGATTCAAACACAAGGGCATATAGAGTCTTTAACAAGTCCACTGGACTAGTTGAAGTTTCTTGTGACATTGTGTTTGATGAGACTAACGGCTCTCAAGTAGAGCAAGTTGATCTTGATGAGCTAGATGATGAAGAGGCTCCATGCGTCGCGCTAAGGAACATGTCCATTGGGGATGTGTGTCCTAAGGAATCCAAAGAGCCTCCAAAAGCACAAGATCAACCTTCATCTTCCATACAAGCATCTCCACCAACTCAAGATGAGGAACAGGCTCAAGATATTGAAAATGAATCAAGAGGATGAGCCACCTCAAGAGGAGGACAATGATCAAGGGAGAGATGTCAATGATCAAGACAAGGAAGATGATGAGGGTCCAAGACCGCCACACCTAAGAGTCCACCAGGCGATTCAAAGAGATCACCCGTGAACACCATCCTCGGTGATATTCACAAGGGGGTAACCACTCGATCTCAAGTCGCTCATTTTTGTGAACATTACTCTTTTGTTTCCTCTATTGAGCCACAGAGTAGAGGATGCACTTAAAGATTCGGATTGGGTGTTGGCGATGCAAGAGGAGCTCAACAACTTCACGAGGAATGAGGTATGGTATTTAGTTCCACATCCTAACCAAATGTTGTAGGAACCAAGTGGGTATTTTGCAACAAGCAAGATGAGCATGGTGTGGTGACAAGGAACAAAGCACGACTTGTGGCCAAGGGGTATTCACAAGTCGAAGGTTTGGATTTTGGTGAAACCTATGCACCCGTAGCTAGGCTTGAGTCTATTTGTATATTACTTGCCTATGCTACTTACCATGACTTTAAGCTCTATCAAATGGACGTGAAGAGTGCCTTACTCAATGGACCAATCAAGGAAGAGGTCTATGTTGAGCAACCTCCCGGCTTTGAAGATAGTGATTACCCTAACCATGTTTTATAAACTCTCTAAGGCGCTTTATGGGCTCAAGCAAGCCCCAAGAGCATGGTATGAATGCCTAAGAGATTTTCTTATCACTAATGGCTTCAAAGTCGGCAAAGCCGATCCTACTCTCTTTACTAAAACTATTGCAAAAGATTTGTTTGTATGCCAAATTTATGTTGATGATATCATATTTGTTCTACTAACAAATCTACTTGTGAAGAGTTTAGTAGGATCATGGTACAAAAATTTGAGATGTCTATGATGGGGGGAGTTGAAGTATTTTCTAGGCTTTCAAGTCAAGCAACTCCAAGAGGGCACCTTCATCTGCCAAACGAAGTACATTCAAGATATACTCACCAAGTTTGGAATGAAGGATGCCAAGCCCATCAAGACACCCACGGAATCAATGGGCATCTTGACCTCGACATGGGGGTAAATCCGTAGATCAAAAGGTATACCGGTCGATGATAGGATCTTTACTCTATTTATGTGCATCTCGATCGGATATTATGCTTTCTGTATGCATGTGTGCAAGGTTCCAAGCCGATCCTAAGGAAGTTCACCTTAGGGCCGTGAAGAGAATCTTGAGATATTTAGTTCATACACCTAAGTTTGGTATTTGGTACCCCAAGGGATCCTCTTTTGATTTATTAGGATATTCTGATGCTGATTGGGCAGGGTGTAAAATTGATAGGAAGAGCACATCAGGGACTTATCAGTTTTTGGGGAGATCCTTGGTGTCTTGGGCTTCAAAGAAACAAAACTCAGTAGCTCTTTCTACCTCCGAAGCTGATTACATTGCCACAGGCCATTGTTGCACGCAATTGCTTTGGATGAGGCAAACCTTTAGGGACTATGGCTAAAAATTTAGCAAAGTCCATCTCCTATGTGATAATGAGAGTGCAATCCGCATGGCGGATAATCCCGTTGAGCACAGCCGCACTAAGCACATAGCCATTCGGTATCACTTTTTGAGAGATCACCAACAAAGGGGGATATCGAGATAGCCTATATTAACACCAAAGAACAATTAGCCGATATCTTTACCAAACCTTTAGATGAGAAAACCTTTACCAAGCTTAGGAATGAGCTAAATATTCTTGATTCTCGGAACTTTGATTGATACTTTGCACACATAGCTCATTTATATACCTTTGATCATATCTCTTTTATGTCTATGACTAATGTGTTTTCAAGTGTATTCTTATGATTAGTCATAGAATTGAAAGGGAAATGGAGTATTCGGCAAAGACGACGCTTCCACTCAACTCCATCGGTGTTATTTACTCTTTGCCGGTATTCCGCATCATTCTCCACTTTGGTATAATCTTCACTCATATTTATTTGTTTGCCATTAGGGATAAAGTAAAAGGGCTTATATTTCACTCACAAGTATCCGTTTTTGGCGATTCATGCCAAAGGGGGAGAAAGTATCAGCCCAAAGCAAAAGGACCGCACCACCAACAAATTTTAAAAATGAAGTTTTCAAATTGGTATCTCAATGTATTTTCAAAAGGGGAGAAAGTTCTAGTATCTTCAAAAATTTGTAAAACCCTCTTGAACACTAAGAGGAGAATTTCATTGAGGGGAGTTTTGTTAAGTCAAAGGAAAAGCATTTAAAACAGGGAGAAAATTTCAAATATTGAAAATACTTCTTTCAATCTTATTCATATACCTTTGACTATTTGCAAAAAGGATTTTGAAAAGAATTTACCAAAGAATTTGCAAAACAAAACTCGTGGTGCAAATGTGGTCCAAAATGTTAAAATAGAAGAAAACAATCCATGCATATCTATTGAAATAATTATATTGGTTCAATTCCAAGCAACCTTTGCACTTACCTTATGCAAACTAGTTCAATTCTGCACTTATATTTGCTTTGGTTTGTGTTGGCATCAATCACCAAAAAGGGGAGATTGAAAGGGAAATAGGGTCAAACCTTTTCCTGTATGATTTTGGTGGTTGAATTGCCCAACACAAATAATTGGACTAACTAGTTTGCTCTAGAATATATGTTCTACAGGTGCCAAAGGTTCACAACAAACCAATACAAAGTTAAAAGAAAGGGTTCAAAACAAAGGAGAAAAGAAAACCGAAGGCTGCCCTGGTCTGGCGCACCGGACTGTCTGGTGTGCCACCAGACAGTATTCGGTGCACTAGGGAGACTCACTCCGAACTCCTCAGCTTCGGGTTTCTGGAAAATGCTCTTTGCTATAATTCACCGACTGTCCGGTGTAGCACCGGATTGTCCGGTGTGCCAGCGGGAGCAACGGCTAGCGCGCCAACGGTCGTCTGCAAAAGTGAACAGTGAACAGTGAACAGTGCGGACTGCGCGCGTAGAGTCAGAGCAGGCGCCAGAAGGCGCACCGGATAGTGAACAGTGACTGTCCGATGCACCACCGGACTGTCCGGTGGCCCAGTTGTCAGAAGCTCCAACGGTCGAACCCTAATGGTTGGGTGACGTGGCTGGCGCACCGGACAGTGTCCGGTGGCGCACCAGACTGTCCGGTGCGCCCGTCGACAGCAGAGTTCCCCAACGACCATTTTGGTGGGTGGGGCTATAAATACCCCCAACCAGCACACATTCAAGGAATCCAAGTTTTCAGCCATTGCATTCAATACAAGAGCTCTAGACTTCACTCCAAGACACAAACAAGAGATCAAATCCTCTCCCAAGTCCAAAGATCACTCCAAACAATTAGTGACTAGTGAGAGAGAGATATTTGTGTTCATTTAAGTTCTTGCGCTTGGATCGCTTTTCTTCTTTCCCATTTCTTGTTCCCAAGACATTTGTAATCAAGGCAAGAGAAACCAATTGTGTGGTGGTCCTTGTAGGGACTAAGTGTCCCGATTGATTGAGAAGAGAATCTCACTCGGTCTAGGTGACCGTTTGAGAGAGGGAAAGGGTTGAAAGAGACCCGGTCTTTGTGACCACCTCAATGGGGAGTAGGTTTGCAAGAACCGAACCTCGTTAAAACAAATCACCATGTCACACTCTTCAGTGCTTGTGATTTGTTTTCACCCTCTCTTTTCGGACTCGCTTTTATTTCTAACGCTAACCCCGGCTTGTAGTGTGCGCTTAAGTTTATAATTTTCAGATTCCGCCTATTCACCCCCCTAGGCGACTTTCAGGAACGATTTACCCCCTTTTCTTCTTTCTATTTCTCTTACTCACTTTCTTTTCTTTCTACTTAGATTCAAACTCGAGTATGACACACAAGTGAAATAAGTGCACACCCAGTAAGTTCATCAATCAAAACATGTGCCCCAGCATGTCATGCAACATTCAAGAATCCTCTATTATTTTATTTTACTAGGCTTACACCTACATATAAAATAAAATAATTCTCCACTTTTAGGAAAAAGATAAGGAAAGCAGAGAAATGACAGAGTAACACCTGAATTTAGTGGATATTAGAAAAGAAATTTTATACCCCCAAATTCAGGGTGTTACAACGCCCTTGGCCAAGTAATTAGGGAAGTCATGTGTTGGGTGCTGGTTTTGGTTATTGGGGACGGAGGCATCTGTTATGGCTCCTATATTCTCACTCAGGGATCTAGATACGGGTGTTGTCCCATGGCTTTTTCCTAAGGGCGGAGGGTATAGGCTGGGTGCGTCAGATGGTCTCTATGCAGTGGTCATTTCCAACATTCGCACAGTGAGGACCCTAGGGAAAAGCCACGTAGTGAAACCTTGCCTACTCACCTTGGAAGTGTTTAAGGGTGTCGTGTTTTGGGTCCGACCGCGCACCCGGGGTTGCCCCTTAAGGTGCTTTTTGGAGTAGGACGGTGTCATCGACTGTAGCTCGATGGTTCGTGCTAGATGCATGAGAAACAGTGGACAATCTTGTGCAGGTTCGGGCCGCTTTGAGATGTGTAATACCCTATGTCCTGGAGTGGATCTTTTGTGTGGTAGGTTACAAGAGAATCCTCTAGTATGAAGGGTACCAGAGAGTTGAGTGAATGGCTAAAGGGTGACCTATCTTGAAGGGGTGCCCCTAGGCGTTATATATTCGACCGTGGGGTTACATGCGGATATGATAACCACGTGTTCCAAAGTAATAGTGAACCGACTGAGTTTATCTTCCTATAATCTCGTCGACTCATAGTCCTTCGGCTCCGACGTCTGAGGGCACTGCGCGGGAAAGTCGGATCAATGCTGCAAATAGCGTTGAAGTTTGGCGAACCGCATGGGCTCAAGTCGATCCATCCTCGTGTTGATCTGTTCTGTTGAAAGTTCCTCCCTTGGCCCACGAAGGGACGGCCTCGCGGAGTAATGGGCCTGGGGTTTTCCGTGAGGCCTTCTTACCTTCTAGTGGATCCGGGGGGTATCTGTCCCCCACAAGCCCCCAATCTTTGTGTTGATTTTGAAATAATCGACCCAAAGATTCCAGGTCCAGCTTATGATTTTGAAACATGTCTGCTAAGTCGTTACCTCCAGCTTCGAGTAACTTGGTAAAAATGATCTTCTGTCATCTTTTTCTGGCTTCATTCTTCGGTCTTTTGCTTTTAATCTTTAGTAATTGGTACTCTGTTTATGCCTTAGGGGTCGACGTTCTGCTCTTAGGGGTTAATGATTCATTGGGTGCACCGGAGGTGCACCCAATGGGTGTAGCCCCCGAGCTTTGAATGGATTACTGAAAATAATCCATTCAAAGGTCCTCATCTCATGCTTCTTTAGGAATCATAGTTTCCGACTTAGATAGATGCTTTAGAAATCTGCATTTTGCCACCAGCCTATGCTTTAGAGGTCAACATTTTGTTCTTCGGGATCTCATGATTCATTGGGTGCATCAGAGGTGCACCCAATGGGTGTAGCCCCCGAGCTTTGAGTGGATTACTGAAAATAATCCACTCAAAGGTCTTCATTCCACGCTTTTTCAGAAACCACTGTCTTTGACTTAGACTCATGCCTTAGAGATCAGCATTGTCTCCTTAGTTTATGCTTTAGAGAGCAGCATTGTCTCCTCAGTTTATGCTTTAGAGATCAGCATATAGTTTTGTCTTTTTGTGATCATCAATACGGCCTGCCCATGCACCGGCTTGAAATTTATTTGATCAGCGACAGATTGGACATCCGGTAGATGGCCCTTGGCTGGTCATTATTTCGCTTTGTGCTGCAATGCTCCTGTTGATTACACTTGTACTTCATCGACTATTTTTGGATTTCCTTTGATCTCCGTTGATATCTTCCTTGTCTTGACGTATTCATTGTGTATACTGTATGAATGTGACTGCTTGGGAAAATCTATTGAAAATTCCTGGACATCCCCCCCAATGGGTGTGGGCAAGGGACGACTTGGTGCGCGAAGCGTTTAGCAAACTGCTCCTGAGTAGTAACTTGACGTGATCGCGGGTGTAATCATACCGTCCAAGCAGTTTGACTTGAGTCCCAATGGGTGTCGTGTTACGTGAAACGGCGCCAGCCGCCTGACGTGTTTCCAGACGATTTGAATTGCATATTGAATTTTTGCGACTGTTCAGTGGCCGTGGTAGGAGGTGAGCAGTTGCCTTCTTCTTCTATAAATAGTGTGCTTGCTTCTCTGTCATCTTCACACATCTTACTGCTGCTTGTTGCTTACTCTCTTCTTTTCTCTTCTACTCCACCATGGGTAAGAGCAAGAAAGCGGGAGCTCCTCGCACCATTCCGGCGATAAGCGGAAACGCGAGCCAACTCCTCCCTCGGAGGACTTCGGCGATTCCGAGTACTCGGAGGAGGAGTTCTCCTCCAAGTACGAGGATCGTCGGGTCCCTGCCTCTCCCTGGCGTCGTCTGATGACTCAGACGACTCCTAGGGGATCACCGCAGAGGTGTGGATCTACATCCGGGCCGTAGAGCGCGCCGGGCTCGAGGGCTCGGATGAGTCAGAGGTCTCCTCGGACAAGGAGAAACTCCTCAAACTCGTCCGAGGAGGGCGGCAGGTGGCGGCGATGGCTGAGGGCGACGGTGGCAACGACAGCGGCAAGGGCAGCGGCAAGGGCGGCAGCAGCGGTGGCAGCGACAGGGCCAGTGGCTAGGTGCCACTGGTCTAGATATTAGTATAGTAGTAGAAGTAGTATTAGTATAATAATGTAGTAGTAGTTAGTAGTATAGTGTAGTGAAATGTAATGTATTAGTGTAGTGAACTGAACAATAGGAAGAAAACCGACTCATAATGAGTTGGTTTTTAAGTTTGGTAATACTCCCCTCCTTTTATAATGAAGAAGACTTCATCCCATTCTGTGTGCGTTTCTTTGCTTTTCCCATCGTTCCGTTCCAGTCGGTCGATGGATCGTGTTTATACTCAACGTGGTCGTTGTTCTCGGAAGTAATGCTTGAGTAACGACTTGGAATCGTCGAGTTGCTTCTTAGATCTGCCTGCATATTCGTGGGGAAAACGGCTGATTTACTGTTAGTATATTCAGAGGTAGTAACCGAGTGGTTTTTTCTTGCGACGTCGGTGTTTTAGAGGTAACAGCCGAGTCCTTTTGAGCCACGTCGGTGTTTTAGAAATAACGACCAAGTGAAGACTGACAAACACCAGCGTTTTAGAAATAACCGCTGAGTTATATTGGGCCACGTCGGCGTTTTGGAAATAACGGTCGAGTGATTACTGGTGACGTCGGCGTTTTAGAAATAACAGCAGAGTGATAACGGGCCACGTCGGTGTTTTAGAAATAACGACCGAGTGAAGACTGGCAACATCAAGCGTTTTAGATATATCCGCTGAGTTATATTGGGCCACGTCGGCGTTTTGGAATAACGGCCGAGTGATGACTGGGCACTTTTTTAGAAATGGTGTCTGGCCCGGGAAAACCCCATTTGTACCGCGCCGTCGCATGCCTCTGCATTCTGAGCCCTAGCTCTGCTTTTTGCCTCCAAACCTTCTCTGTTTCCCTGTGAATCTCGCTTCCGCTCAGTTCGCCGGCGAGACCGAGATGGCGCCCAAGCGAAAGAGCCAGAATTCCACCGCTGCGATTATTCCTCCCATCGATCCCAACAGTCAGTTGCCTTTCGCAGGTAATCACATGTCTGTTGTTTCTGAGTCTAACCTTCTCCGCCTTGTTTCTGTCGGGGTTCTTCCTCCGAAAAAGATTTGTTCTTGGTGGATCTGTCGTGGTTACTGTCCCGACGGAGGGACACCCACGAGTCCGTTATTTATATTCCTTTTCTCATCCGCGGCCTTGCTCTTCCTATTTCTCCTTTTTCCACGGTCTCCTTGACTTCTACCATATGAATCTAACTCATCTGAATCCCAATTCCATTCTACAAGTTTCTATTTTTTGTTCATTTTGTGTGAAGCCTACCTTGGTATTCTACCACACTTTGGCTTGTGGAAGTACTTGTATCACTGTCGGCCTAGAATGGCCGGGGGCAGCACCAGCTCATGGGTGGTGCGAGTTTGGAGATGCGCTTAGGGAGGAAGACAGAGTACCTCGATATCTCACTCAAAGACAGCATCAAAGGATGGCGCCTGGAATGGTTTATTGTTGAGAATCATGGAAAATCCCTCCCCCCGGTCAGGGAGACAGCCTGATGTTCGTGCTCCAAGTTGGACTGACTCCCCCACAGACTTGGAGATAACTGAAGCCAGGGCTCTGCTTGCTGAAATTGGCTTGTTGAAGGAGGGAGGTCTGACTGCTGAAGCAGTAGTTGCAGACTTGTTTTCAAGAACATTCAGCCGCTGAAGGACAGAGCGCACCCGGCCTATTTGTATCGTGGTGTCACTGACTCAACCCGGGTTACCAACATGGAGGATCCCTGCTGTGGATCTGGTAAGCCGGCTGGAGATGATTCTTAGAGGCAAGGTGTTGAATGTTGGTGCTCCTGTTGCATATTCTGCCTGGAATCTGCCACCTTCCAAGTCTTTCATCAATTTTGTGTCAAATCCTCCTGCTGGTGACAGTGGTTTGGGTCTTAGAGTACGACCCTCTCCCGAAGAGGTTGAGGCTTTGGTTGCTTCGCTTGGTGATATCCCCAATAATGAGAGGCAGGTTCATTTTGAGATGCCTGTAAACCCGAGCGATTGCAGAAATAAGTGTATGCTGTATATGTTGGCAGAGGATTCCTCTGATTTGGTCCCTGCTCAAACACTAGCTGTGGCAAACTATCCTGGAGCCTGAAAAGGACCTTGGACATTCAAAGATCGGATAGCACTCGCCCGAAACGTCCTCGCCAAGCCAGTCATCCCACTTCTCCTGCTGAAGGGAAGAAAAAGAAAAAGAGATGGCTTCGGTGAGTGTCATGTTTGAATCAGGATGCCGGCCCTTCTGCTCCTGCTGCCAAGGAAGTGCCAGTGGAGCTTTTTACTAGAGCTGAACCCAATGGGTGTGACCCGGCTGACGCTGACCCAAATGGGTTTGACCTTGATGATGCTGATCCCAATGGGTGTGGCCCGGCCAGAGCTGATCCCAATGGGTGTGCTGTTCGTATTATTGACGAGGATGAGGAAGAGGAGGAGGAAATCCCCTTAATTTGGAAAAACAGTCGGTGTTGTTTAGTCAGTGGGGAGAGTAGTGATATTCCTTCTCTATCTTTGTCTGCTCTTGTTGGTCTGCAAGATTGTCTCTAGCAAATTTTGATCAAGCTCTCGAGGATGTGATCCCTGAAGATCTGCTGTCCGAGCCGACAGATGGTGGTATGCTGGACGTTTGCACTAACATGCTTGACGTGGGGTTAGAGTTATCCTGAGCAGCATCTCATGCCTCATCGACCTTGGAGCGCGGTCTTCAGAGCCAAGAAGCTGATCTAGATTTCTCCCTTCCTGTGGAGGTGGCTGAGAATCGTTCAGCCTTAGAGGTGGCTGCTGTAGAGACCCTAGCTTCCAAGGATGGTGCAAGCGGTTACCCAGCCCCGAGGGTGTTGCCGGTAATTATCCGGCTCAGGTGGGTAGCGTGAGCTACAACCCAGCCCCCGAGGGTGTTTGCCGGTGGTGATCTGGCTCCATTGGGCAGTGCAGGCTACGACCTAGCCCTCGAGGGTGTCCGAGTGGGCTCCTCTTCTCATACCTCCATGGATGTCCATGTGGGGTCTTCTCCCCCACATTCTGATTGTATGGCGGCGGCACGTGTTTTAAATCAGGAAATCGCCTTAGAGGCCAACGCACCTGACGCTAGAGTTTTGATTCCTGATGGTGACGTTGAGTTGGTCCCCAATGATGCTCTTCAGATTGCCTCGGTTGATAATCCTTCGTCAAGTCACCAACCGGCTTCTCCTGATTTGGGGCTTCCTTCATTCTTCTCCAATCTCCTGGTAATTCAGCTCTTTCCCGACCTGGCTATGCTCTGTGTGAGATACTATCTTTGCACTTATTCGTTTTCAATGTCAGGTTTTGGTTAACGAGATGGCTGGTCAGCTGAGATCGCAGGGTGCTTCTGTCCCGGAAAGAGCTTTGTCTCTGTCGCATTGGAATCCGATGTTGCTTCAGAGGCGAATATCTGAGTTGGAAATGACAAGTGCTGGTTAGCGCCTTTTGTTTCCTCCTAGGCTACTTGAATAATCTGCTTTCTGACTAAATATCCTTGTTTAACCGTTTCTTGCTAGATATGGCCCAGCGGTACTCTGCTCTTGAGAAGAAATATTCTCAAGGTCAGACGGACTTGGCTCGGCGGTATTCTGATCTCGAGGAGAAGTATTCCCAAAGTCAGATGGACTTGGCTCGGGTTTCTGCTTCTCTGAATGATGCCAATATGTTGAATTCCTCTCTCAGTGCTCAGCTTGACTCTGAAAGGGCGGCCAATGAAGTAAGCTTATTTGACTTTATCTGCTGTGTTTTTTACTGCCTGTTTGATGTTTGAGAGCTGATTCTTGTTTGCGGGAAGAAAAATGTGCCCTTGCAGCTTCTCGCGATAACCTTGATAGGTTGTATCGTGACGCCAATAATTCTTTGACCATCTTGGAAAGGAGCCATCGCTTTACCATGGCCGACTTCGATAATCATCATTACAAGATGCAAGAGCCCTGGATGAACTCATTCATGTTAGGCAATTGGTGTCAAGCAAAGATTCTGTCATCAAGGATCTGCGCGCTTCCAAAAGATCAGTCGTCCAGGAGCTAGAAGCTGCTCGGTTGGCTGTTAAGGCTGCTGAAGACACTTCTACCACCTTGAAGGCTCAGTGCGACAAGGCTATGGATAAAGCCATTCGCCTGTGGGCGGATATTGATGAGAAGGCCCAGTGTAATTGTCCCTGATGACATAGTTGCAGATGTCAATGCTGCTCCTGATTCTTCGAGTCGCCCTTCTTCATCGGTCGCTCCTGAGAAAACATTACCAAGTAGAAAATACTGAATGCATTGAGTGTGTGGTTAGTGTGCTCGAATATTCTGTTGGAAAGTGTTTTCAGTACTGAATGCCATTATTGTTTTTCTGTTGTTTGAATTCAACAGTAGTTACGATTGTAGAAATAAGTGCAGTGTGATGGTTTTGAAACTTCTTTTCATTCCACGAGGCATAGAGATCGCCCCAAGATGAGTAATCACAAGCGAGCTTGTGCCGGATTGAGTAGACGTGAGCATGCCGCGCCGATTTAAGTTACTACCGACTTAAACCGACTGCTCTGTTAGTAGGGTATAGTGGTCACCCTGAGTTAAGTGTAAGCATGTTACACCGCCATTAAGTCATTGCCGACTTAAGCCGATTGCTCCGTTAGTAGGGTATAGTGGTCACCCTGGATTAAGTAAGCGTGAGCATGTCACACCGTCTTAAGTCATTGCCGACTTAAGCTGATTGCTCCGTTAGTAGGGCATAGTGGTCACCCTGGGTTAAGTAAGCGTGAGCATGTCAGACCGTCTTAAGTCATTGCCGACTTAAGCGATTGCTCCGTTAGTAGGGCATAGTGGTCACCCTGGATTAAGTAAGCGTGAGCATGTCACACCGTCTTAAGTCATTGCCGACTTAAGTCGATTGCTCTGTTAGTAGGGCATAGTGGTCACCCTGGATTAAGTAAGCGTGAGCATGTCACACAGTCTTAAGTCATTGCCGACTTAAGTCGATTGCTCCGTAGTAGGGTATAGTGGTCACCCTGAGTCGAGTAAGTATGCAGATTAACAATAAACAGCTTGAGTGCCTTTGAGAATGAAGTCTTTTTATGATGATGTGTTTACCAATTTACAGAATACAATGCCGTCCCAATAGCTCTTGAAATCTAGCTAGGGATAGAATTTCCTGAGGTGTTCTATATATCCATGAGTTCCCAATATCCGTGTCATCCATTTGAGTAAGTGAGATCACCTAGAGGGGGGTGAATAGGTGATCCTGTAAAAATCAAATACTTGTAGCCACAAAACTTGGTTAAGTGTTTAGTGCAATAGAACCAAGTGGCTAAGGACCGAGCTCTTGTGAAACACAATGGTCACAAAGAAAGACAACACACAAGACATAGTGATTTATCCCATGGTTCGGCCAAGTATAATACTTGCCTACTCCACGTTTGTGGCGTCCCAATGGACGAGGGTTGCACTCAACCCCTTTCAAGTGATCCAATGATCAACTTGAATACCACGGTGTTTTCCTTTCTTATACTTTCTCCTGTTCGCGAGGAATCTCCACAACTTGGAGCCTCTCGCCCTTACACTTGATGATCACAAAGAAGCACAGAAGTAAGGGAGGGGAGAGCAACCACACACAAGACTCAAAACGAGAGCACAATCACGCACACAAGCCACAACTTAAGCTCAAAACACAATGCAAGGAGTTCTCTACTCAGATGGAGCTCAAGTCACTATCTCAAAGAATCGAATGCGTGAGAATGGAATCTTGGTGCTTTAGAATGTTCAAAGAATGCTTGGGTGACTCCTCCATGCGCCTAGGGGTCCCTTTTATAGCCCCAAGGTAGCTAGGAGCCGTTGGGAGCAACTTTGGAAGGCAAATTTTGCCTTCTGTCGGGTGGCGCACCAGACAGTCCGGTGCGCCACCGGACAGTCCCTGTAGCTGTCCGGTGCGCGATCTCCTTCCTTATATGGCGCATCCGACCGTTGCAGATTTGCGGCAGTTGGCACACCGGACACTGTCCGGTGCCCCCTGCCGACCATTGGCGCGCCCATGCGTCGCGCATGGATTGCGCGGCCGGCCGTTGGCGCAGTCGACCGTTGGCTCACCGGATAGTCCGGTGCCTCATCGGACCGTCCGGTGAATTTTAGTCGTACGCCGTTGAACGATTCTCGAGAGCGACGACTTTGCCGCGGACGACTCACCGGACAGTCCGGTGAATTATAGCTGTACATTGTCGTCAATTTCCGAGAGTGGCTTGTTCACCGGAGGCTGGCCTGGCGCATCGGACACTGTCCGGTGCACCACCGGACAGTCCGGTGCACCCAGACCGAGCTGCATTTGGCTGTACACAGCCAACTCCATTCCAAACCAATTTCTCCTGTTTCTAACACTTAGACGCACTACATTATTACTCAAATCAATGTACTAAGTCTAGAAACGTACCTTGTAATATGATTTGCACTTCTTCACTCTTTGGCATGATTTCAACACTTAGAGAATATGTGTTGGGCACTCAATCACCAAAACACTTCAGAAATGGCCCAAGGGCACATTTCCCTTTCAATCTCCCCCTTTTTGGTGATTTATGCCAACACATCCAAAGCAACTAAAAGAAGTGCAATATCAATGCAAGAGAGAACAAGAATTGTTTTTATTCAAATTTGGCATATTTGGATCATTCTTTGCCACCACTTGGTTTGTTTTTGAAATCAAACTCATTTTCCTATCTCTAAGTCAAACACACTTGTTTAGGCATGAAGAGAGGTATCCCAATAGAAAAATTGATCAAGAGCCAAAAACTCCCCCTTTTTCCCATAATCCTACATTCTCCCCACAAGAGGCCAAATTTTGCACATAAGAGAATTTTGACAAATCACAAGTGCTAACTCTACTATTTTCAAATTTCTCAAGTGGTAGCTGATCCATTTGCTTTGGCCTTTAATTTCTCCCCCTTTGGCATGAAGCACCAAAACAGGATCATTCTTGGCCCCTTTAACCCCATTGCCTCACCAAAACTGTCAATTACGAGCAAAAAGGCAATAAGAGCATAGATATGAACTTGGAGTTATTACCGGAGTGCAGTGGAAGTCTTGCATGGTCCAAGTTCACCTTTCCCTTTCAATCCACTTATGAGACTAAATCAAGAACTCAAACACAAAGGTTAGTCTCAAAGTATCAAGTTGTAGCATGCCTCTCCCTAAATAAGTGCATCACTTGCACATGGACTTGTGAGGTCCGGGGATCATGTTTTACAACTTGAGCACCACAAATGAACAACACAAGATTGAAATGCAATAAATTACATGATCAAAGGCATAAAACACATGTATGCTATAGATCAATCCAAGTTACGCGAATCTAAGACATTTAGCTCACTAAGCAGCCTGCAAAAGGTTTTTTCATCTAAAGGCTTGGTAAAGATATCGGCTAGCTGGTTCTCGGTGCTAATATAGAACACTTCGATATCTCCCTTTGCTGGTGGTCTCTCAAAAAGTGATGTCGGATGTCTATGTGCTTAGTGCGGCTGTGTTCAACAGGATTATCCGCCATGCGGATTGCACTCTCGTTGTCACATTGGAGTGGGACTTTGCTCAGATTGTAGCCAAAGTCCCGGAGGGTTTGCCTCATCCAAAGTAGTTGCGCGCAACACTGTCCTGCGGCAACATACTCGGCCTCAGCGGTGGATAGGGCAACGGAAGTTTGTTTCTTTGAGCTCCAAGACACCAGGGACCTTCCTAGGAATTGGCACGTCCCTGATGTACTCTTCCTATCAACCTTGCACCCGGCATAATCAAAGTCTGAATATCCAATCAAGTCAAAGGTAGACCCCTTTGGATACCAGATCCGAAGCAAGGCATAGCAACTAAATATCTAAGAATCTGCTTAACGGCCACAAGGTGACATTCCCTTGGGTCGGATTGATATCTAGCACACATGAAAACGCTAAGCATAATATCCGATCTACTGGCACATAAGTAAAGCAAGGAACCTATCATAGACCGGTGTGCCTTTTGATCAACGGACTTACCTCCTTTGTTGAGGTCGACATGTCCGTCGGTTCCCATTGGTGTCTTTGCGGGCTTGGCGTCCTTCATCCCAAACCGCTTGAGCAAGTCTTGCATGTACTTCGTTTGGGAGATGAAGGTGTCGTCCTTGAGTTGCTTCACTTGGAATCCAAGGAAGTAGTTCAACTCGCTCATCATCGACATCTCAAATTTCTGAGTCATCACCCTGCTAAACTCCTCAAAAGACTTTTGGTTAGTAGAACCAAATATTATGTCATCGACATAAATCTGGCACACAAATAAGTCACCATCACAAGTCTTAGTGAAAAGAGTTGGATCGGCTTTCCCAACCTTGAAAGCATTAGCAATAAGGAAATCTCTAAGGCATTCATACCATGCTCTTGGGGCTTGATTAAGTCCATAGAGCGCCTTAGAGAGCTTACACACATGGTCGGGGTACCGTTCATCCTCAAAGCCAGGGGGTTGCTCCACGTAAACCTCCTCCTTGATTGGCCCGTTGAGGAAAGCGCTCTTCACATCCATTTGGAACAACCTAAAAGAATGGTGAGCGGCATAGGCTAACAAAATGCAAATCGACTCAAGCCTAGCCACAGGAGCAAAAGTCTCCTCAAAGTCCAAACCTGCGACTTGGGCATAACCTTTTGCCACAAGTCGAGCCTTGTTCCTTGTCACCACCCCGTGCTCATCCTGTTTGTTGCGGAACACCCACTTGGTTCCCACAACATTTTGCTTGGGACGTGGCACCAGGGTCCAAACTTCATTTCGCTTGAAGTTGTTGAGCTCTTCCTGCATGGCCAACCACCCAGTCCGGATCTTGCAATGCCTCTTCTACCCTGAAAGGCTCAATAAAAGAGACAAACGAGTAATGCTCACAAAAGTTAGCTAATCTTGAGCGAGTGGTTACTCCCTTGCTTATATCACCCAAAATCTGGTCTACGGGATGATTCCTTTGAATCGTTGCTTGGACTTGAGTTGGAGGGGCCTGTGGTGCTTCTTCCTCCACAACATGGTCTTCTTGTGCTCCCCCTTGATCACACGCCTCCTCTTGAGGAACCTGTTCATCATCTTGAGTTGGGGGATTCACCATTGTTGAGGAAGAAGGTTGATCTTTCTCTTTGTGTTCATGTGGTCGCACATCTCCAATCGCCATGGTGCGAATTGCGTTCATTGGAACATCATCTTCATCTACATCATCAAGATCAACTTGCTCTCTTGGAGAGCCATTAGTTTTCATCAAATACAACGTCGCTAGAGACTTCAACCAAACTCGATGATTTGTTGAAGACTCTATATGCCTTTGTATTTGAGTCATAACCTAGCAAAAACCCTTCTACGGCTTTGGGAGCAAATTTAGAGTTTCTACCTTTCTTTACTAGAATGTAACATTTATTCCCAAATACACAAAAGTATGACACATTGGGTTTGTTACCGGTTAGAAGTTCATACGAGGTCTTCTTGAGGAGGCGATGAAGGTAGACCCGGTTTATGGCATGGCAAGCTGTGTTCATAGCTTCCGACCAAAACCGCTCGGGCGTCTTGAATTCTCCAAGCATCATCCTCGCCATGTCGATAAGCGTCCTGTTCTTCCTCTCTACCACACCGTTTTGCTATGGTGTGTAGGGAGCGGAGAACTCGTGCTTGATTCCTTCCTCCTCAAGGTACTCCTCCACTTGTAAGTTCTTGAACTCGGACCCATTGTCGCTTCTTATCTTTTTCACCTTGAGGAATTCGTTTTGAGCTCTCCTTAGGAAGCGCTTAAGGGTCCCTTGGGTTTTTGATTTATCCTGCAGAAAGAATACCCAAGTGAAGCGGGAAAAATCATCAACAACAACAAGACCATACTTACTTCCCCTGATGCTGAGGTAGGCGACGGGTCCGAAGAGGTCCATATGAAGTAGCTCCAGAGGTCTTGATGTGGTCATCACATTCTTGCTGTGATGAGTCCTTCCCACCTGTTTGCCTGCTTGACAAGCTGCACAAGGTCTATCTTTTCCGAAAAACACATTTGTTAGACCTAACACATGTTCTCCCTTTAGAAGTTTGTGAAGGTTTTTCATCCCAACATGTGCTAGACGACGATGCCACAGCCAGCCCATGCTAGTCTTAGCAGTTAAGCATGCATCTAGATTGGCCTCCTCTTTCAAAAAATCAACTAAATAGAGTTTGCCATCTAGTACACCCTTAAAAGCTAGCGAACCATCACTCCTTCTAAAGACAGACACATCTACATTTGTAAATAGACAATTATAACTCATGTTACATAATTGACTTACAGATAATAAGTTATACTCAAGCAATTCAACTAAGAACACATTTGAAATAGAATGCTCGGATGAAATAGCTATTTTTCCTAGTCCTTTAACCTTGCCTTGGTTCCCATCTCCAAAGATGATCGAATCTTGGGAATCTTTGTTCTTGACGTAGGAGGTGAACATCTTCTTCTCCCCTGTCATATGGTTTGTGCATCCGCTATCGATAATCCAGCTTGAGCCCCCGGATGCATAAACCTGCAAGGCAAATTAGGCTTGGGTTTTAGGTACCCAACTCTTGTTGGGTCCTACGAGGTTAGTAACAATAGCCTTTGGGACCCAAATGCAAGTCTTGTCTCCCTTGCATTTGGCCCCCAACTTCTTAGCAACCACTTTCTTATTTCTATATGAAAGTACTGAAAGTCGCCTAGAGGGGGGATGAATAGGGCGAAACTGAAATTTACAAAGTTAATCACAACTACAAGCTGGGTTAGCGTTAGAAATATAATCGAGTCCGAGAGAGGGGGTGAAAAACAAATCGCAAGCGAATAAGGAATGAGACACAAGGATTTGTTTTACCGAGGTTCGATTCTTGCAAACCTACTCCCCGTTGAGGTGGTCACAAAGACCGGGTCTCTTTCAACCCTTTCCCTCTCTCAAACGGTCACTTAGACCGAGTGAGCTTCTCTTCTCAATCACACGGGACACAAAGTCCCCGCAAGGACCACCACACAATTGGTGTCTCTTGCCTTGGTTACAATTGAGTTTGTCACAAGAAAGAATGAGAAAGAAAAGAAGCAATCCAAGTGCAAGAGCTCAAATGAACACAAGTCACTCTCTCACTAGTCACTATTGATTGGAATGGAACTAGAGACTTGGGAGAGGATTTGATCTCTTTGGTGTGTCTTGTATTGAATGCTATAGCTCTTGTAATGTGTAGAATGTTGGAAACTTGGATGCCATTGAATGTGGGGTGGTTGGGGTATTTATAGCCCCAACCACCAAAATGTGGTCGTTGGAAGTCTACTGTCGCATGGCGCACCGGACAGTCCGGTGCGCCAGCCACGTCAGCCAGCCGTTGGGGTTTTGACCGTTGGAGCTCTGACTTGTGGGGCCTCTGGGCTGTCCGGTGGTGCACCGGACAGGTCCTGTAGACTGTCTGGTGCGCCAACTGCGCGTGCTCTGATCTCTGCGCGCGCATGCGCGCATTAAATGCGTTGCAGTCGACCGTTGCGCTTGAAGTAGTCGTTGCTCCGCTGGCACACCAGACAGTCCGGTGTGCCACCAGACACTGTCCGGTGCCTCACCGGACGGTCCGGTGAATTATAGCGGAGCGCCCTCTGATTTTCCCGAAGGTGAGGAGTTCGGCGTCGAGTTCCCTGGTGCACCAGACACTGTCCGGTGGTGCACCAGACACTGTCCAGTGGTGCACCAGACACTGTCCAGTGCGCCAGACCAGGGTGCCTTTGGGATTTCTTAAGCTCTTTTTGTTTGAACCCTTTCTTGGTCTTTTTATTGGTCTATTGTGAACCTTTGGCACCTGTAAAACTTATAATCTAGAGCTAACTAGTTAGTCCAAATATTTGTGTTGGGCAATTCAACCACCAAAATCTATTTAGGAAAAGGTGTAAGCCTATTTCCCTTTCAATCTCCCTTTTTTTGGTGATTGATGCCAACACAAACCAAAGCAAACATAGAAGTGCAGAATTGAACTAGTTTGCATAATGTAAGTGCAAAGGTGCTTGGAATGAAACCAATAATACTTACTAGATGCGCATGGATGTCTTTTCTTTTTATTAACATTTTGGACCACGCTTGCACCACATGTTTTGTTTTTGCAAAATGTTTTAGAAATTCTTTTCAAAGTTCTTTTGCAAATAGTCAAAGGTAAATGAATAAGATTTTTTAGAAGCATTTTCAAGTTTTGAAATTGTCTCCCCCTGTTTCAAATGCTTTTCTTTTGACTAAACAAAACTCCCCCTTAATGAAATCCTCCTCTTAGTGTTCAAGAGGGTTTTAAATATTAATTTTGAAGAGGGTATACAAATTTGAAATTGTATCAAATAAGATACCAATTGAAAAAAACTTCACCAATTAATAGACTCCATACCAAATAAAAGACTATATTTTTTGAAATTGGTGGTGGTGCGGTCCTTTTGCTTTGGGCTAATACTATCTCCCCCTTTGGCATGAATCGCCAAAAACGGATGCTTGAGTGAAATATAAGCCCTTTTTAAACTACTTTCTCCCCCTTTGGATAGAAGATAGAAGTGAAGATTATACCAAAGTTGGAGAGTTGGAGCGACGGCGAAGGATGAATGAGTCGATGGAGTGGAGTGGAAGCCTTGTCTTCGCCGAAGACTCCTTTTCCCTTTCAATCTATGACTTAGCATGAAATAGACTTGAAACCACATTAGTCATAGCACATGAAAGAGATGATCAAAGGTATATATATGAGCTATGTATGCAAGACATCAATAAAAATTTCTAGAATAAAGAATATTTAGCTCATGCCTAAGTTTGGTAAAAGTTTGTTCATCCAATGGCTTGGTAAAGATATCGGCTAATTGTTCTTTGGTGCTAACATATGCAATCTCGATATCCCCCTTTTGTTGGTGATCCCTTAGAAAATGATACCGAATGGCTATGTGTTTAGTGCGGCTATGCTCAACGGGATTATCCGCCATGCGGATTGCACTCTCATTATCACATAGAAGAGGAACTTTGGTTAATTTGTAACCATAGTCCTTAAGGGTTTGCCTCATCCAAAGCAATTGCGTGCAACAATGGCCTACGGCAATATACTCGGCTTCGACGGTTGAAAGAGCCACAGAATTTTGCTTCTTTGAAGCCCAAGACACTAGAGATCTTCCAAGAACTAGCAAGTCCCTGATGTGCTCTTTCGATTAATTTTGCACCCTGCCCAATCGACATCGAAATAACCAATTAAATCAAATGTGGATCCCCTAGTGTACCAAAGGCCAAACTTAGGAGTATAAATTAAATATCTCAAGATTCGTTTTACGGCCCTAAGGTGAGCTTCATTAGGATCGGCTTGGAATCTTGCACACATGCATACGGAAAGCATAATATCCAGTCGTGAAGCACATAAATAGAGTAAAGAACCTATCATCGACCGGTATACCTTTTGATCTACGGATTTACCTCCCGTGTCGAGGTCGAGATGCCCAATGGTTCCCATGGGTGTCTTGATGGGCTTGGCGTCCTTCATCCCAAACTTGGTTAGAATGTCTTGAATGTACTTTGTTTGGCTAATGAAGGTGCCCTCTTGGAGTTGCTTGACTTGGAATCCTAGAAAATACTTCAACTCCCCCATCATTGACACCTTGAATTTTTGTGTCATGATCCTACTAAATTCCTCACATGTAGATTCGTTAGTAGACCCAAATATAATATCATCAACATAAATTTGGCATACAAACAAATCATTTGCAAGAGTTTTAGTAAATAAAGTAGGATTGGCCTTTCCGACTTTGAAGCCATTAGCAATAAGGAAATCTCTTAGGCATTCATACCATGCTCTTGGGGCTTGCTTGAGCCCATAAAGCGCCTTAGAGAGCCTATAGACATGGTTAGGATACTCACTATCTTCAAAGCCGGGAGGTTGCTCAACATAGACTTCTTCCTTGATTGGTCCATTGAGGAAGGCACTCTTCACGTCCATTTGATAAAGCTTGAAGCCATGGTAAGTAGCATAGGCTAATAATATACGAATGGACTCAAGCCTAGCTACGGGTGCATAGGTTTCACCGAAATCCAAACCTTCGACTTGTGAATATCCCTTGGCCACAAGTCGGGCTTTGTTCCTTGTCACCACACCATGCTCGTCTTGTTTGTTGCGGAAGACCCACTTGGTTCCTACAACATTTTGGTTAGGACGTGGAACTAAATGCCATACCTCATTCCTCGTGAAGTTGTTGAGCTCCTCTTGCATCGCCATCACCCAATCCGAATCTTGAAGTGCTTCCTCTACCCTGTGTGGCTCAATAGAGGAAACAAAAGAGTAATGCTCACAAAAATGTGCAACACGAGATCTAGTGGTTACCCCCTTATGAATGTCGCCGAGGATGGTGTTGACGGGGTGATCTCGTTGGATTGCTTGGTGGACTCTTGGGTGTGGCGGCCTTGGAACTTGTTCATCCTCCTTGTCTTGATCATTTGCATCTCCCCCTTGATCATTGTCGTCGTCTTGAGGTGGCTCATCTTCTTGATCTTCTTCTTCATCATCCTGAGCCTCATCCTCATCTTGGGTGTGTGGAGATGCTTGCATGGAGGAGGATGGTTGATCTTGTGCTTGAATGGGCTCTTCGGATTCCTTAGAACACACATCCCCAATGGACATGTTCCTTAGCGCGACGCACGGAGCCTCTTCATCATCTAATTCATCAAGATCAACTTGCTCTACTTGAGAGCCGTTAGTCTCATCAAACACAATGTCACAAGAAACTTCAACCAGTCCAGTGGACTTGTTAAAGACTCTATATGCCCTTGTGTTTGAATCATATCCTAGTAAAAAGCCTTCTACAGCCTTAGGAGCAAATTTAGATTTTCTACCTCTTTTAACAAGTATAAAACATTTGCTACCAAAGACTCTAAAATATGAAACATTGGGCTTTTTACCGGTGAGGAGTTCGTAAGATGTCTTGAGGATTTGATGTAGATACAACCGGTTGATGGCGTAGCAAGCGGTGTTGACCGCCTCGGCCCAAAACCGATCCGAAGTCTTGTATTCATCAAGCATGGTTCTTGCCATGTCCAATAGAGTTCTAATCTTCCTCTACACTACACCATTTTGTTGTGGCGTGTAGGGAGAAGAGAACTCATGCTTGATGCCCTCCTCCTCAAGGAAGCCTTCAATTTGTGAATTCTTGAACTCCGTCCCATTATCGCTTCTTATTTTCTTAATCCTCAAGCCGAACTCATTTTGAGCCCGTCTCAAGAATCCCTTTAAAGTCTCTTGGTTAGATTTTTCCTGTAAAAAGAACACCCAAGTGAAGCGAGAATAGTCATCCACAATAACTAGACAGTACTTACTCCCGCCGATGCTTATGTAAGCGATCGGGCCGAATAGGTCCATGTGTAGGAGCTCAAGTGGCCTGTTAGTTGTTAAGATGTTCTTATGTGGATGATGAACGCCAACTTGCTTCCCGGCTTGGCATGCGCTACAAATCCTGTCTTTCTCAAAATGAACATTGGTTAGTCCTAAAATGTGTTCTCCCTTTAGAAGCTTATGAAGATTCTTCATCCCAACATGTGCTAGTCGGCGATGCCAGAGCCAGCCCATGTTAGTCTTAGCAATTAAGCAAGTGTCGAGATCAGCTCTATTGAAATCAACTAAGTATAGCTGACCCTCTAACACTCCCTTAAATGCTACTGAATCATCACTTCTTCTAAAGACAGTGACACCTACATCAGTAAATAGACAGTTGTAGCCCATTTTGCATAATTGAGATACGGAAAGCAAATTGTAATCTAATGAATCAACAAGAAAACATTGGAAATGGAATGGTCAGGAGATATAGCAATTTTACCCAATCCTTTGACCAAACCTTGATTTCCATCCCCGAATGTGATAGCTCGTTGGGGATCTTGGTTTTTCTCATAGGAGGAGAACATCCTTTTCTCCCCAGTCATGTGGTTTGTGCACCCGCTATCGATGATCCAACTTGAGCCTCCGGATGCATAAACCTACAAAACAAGTTTAGTTCTTGATTATAGGTACCCAAACAGTTTTGGGTCCTTTGACATTAGATACAAGAACTTTGGGTACCCAAACACAAGTCTTGGAATTCTTGTGTTTGCCCCCAACATACTTGGCAACTACTTTGCCGGATTTGTTAGTCAAAACATATGATGCATCAAAAGTTTTAAATGAAATGCTAGGTTCATTTGATGCACTAGGAGTTTTCTTTCTAGGCAATTTAGCACGAGTTGATTGCCTAGAGCTAGATGTCTCACCCTTATACATAAAAGCATGATTAGGGCCAGAGTGAGACTTCGTAGAATGAATTCTCCTAATTTTATGCTCGGGATAACCGGCAGGATACAAAATGTAACCCTCGTTATCCTGAGGCATGGGAGCCTTGCCCTTAACAAAGTTAGACAATTTTTTAGGAGGGGCATTAAGTTTGACATTGTCTCCCTTTTGGAAGCCAATGCCATCCTTGGTGCCAGGGCGTCTCCCACTATAAAGCATACTACGAGCAAATTTAAAATTTTCATTTTCAAGTTCATGCTCGGCAATTTTAGCATCTAATTTTGCTATATGATCATTTTGTTGTTTAATTAAGACCATATGATCTTGAATAGCATCAATATCACATCTCTACATCTAGTACAAATAGAAACATGCTCAACGGTAGATGTAGAGGGTTTGCAAGTTTTTAGTTCAACAATCTTAGCATGTAAAACATCATTTTCACTTCTAAGATCGGAAATAGAAGCATTGCAAACATCTAAGTCTTTAGCCTTAGTGTAACACCCACTTTGTAAATTGCTAGAAATAATATCAATAGAGAAACATTTTCTCTTTATGTGAGTTTGATGCATCATCCTATGTGAACACCACGTCCAAGAACAATTAAATCAATGCATCATGCTGAATATTTTTGTGTGCATTTCTGTGACAAAATTATAATAATGCAAAAAGAAATAGGTGAATATCCAAATGGGGATTTTAATCCTAAATAATCCTAGAGTTAAGAAAAGAGAGAGGGAGGAGGTTATACAAAATAGAGGAAAATAAATGTATGAAAGAATACATTTTGTCCCCACTAATATTTTAATTTAAGTGTTTAACCCAGTTAAGAAGCTCACAAACAAGTTTGAATTCAAATTGGGATTTAAATTTGAAAACAGAAAATAAAACATAAAAGAAAAAGTAAAGGAAGCTTACCTGGGCCGGCTGACCACATTTCAGCCCACCAGGAAACCCCCACCGCGCGGCCCAAACCTCTTCCACGCGCGCTGCCGCGTGGGGCCCACCTGGCGGTATCTCCCTCGCGTTCACGCGCCGACGGGTGGACCCGGATTGCAGCCTCCGCGGGCGCGCGCGATGAGCCGGCCACTGCCCAGTGACTCGCTGTCGCCTGGGCCCCACGAGTCAGATCGGCCGACTTCTCTGGTTGTTGAACTGAGCCCGCTTCTTACGCCGTGACTCGCTCACCGGCCGCGTGCATAGCTCGCGAACCGCCGGGGATCTCGCCGTTCGTGCGGACTCCGCCCGTGTGGAGCTCCACCCCAGTGCAGATATATGTATCGGCCCGCCCCATGGACTCCGCCATTGGCGCTCGGGCTTGACCGCGGAAACCACAGAGAGATAGTGGAGAGGGAGCGCGGGTGAAGGCTCGCCGCCGCGGCTAAACAACGGTGCTGCTGTCGACCTTATTCCCTAGGCCTGTCGGGTTCGCAGGTGGCGCGTGGGCGGACTGCGCGGTGTGATTTCGCCCCAAAGCTCGCCGCACAGCCATCACCGGTCTCCGTGGAAGCAGCGGGCCACCCTCACCGTGGAACATCATCCCGGCGGTCGTCTTCATCTTGGGTAAGTCACCCAAGTCATCTGCCGCACCTTAGGGATTGAATACGACCGATCAGTGCAGGAATTGCGGGCCGGACCATGGATTAATTCGTCGCCGGTGTGGTGCCGTGTTGTCTTTCCGCCGTGCGCCGTGGGCCGAGCCCTGTGCTCGATGATGGTACAAATTGATAGGGGAAGCGAGTTTATAACGTCGTCAATTGGGCGTGGAGCGAAGGAATTAGAAAATGGTGGTCGGGACGGCCGGAATTGCCGCACGCCGGTGGAGTGCCGCCGCGGGCAGGTCGCGCGTCATCGTCGTCTGTCGCGTTTGGGGGAGAAGCATTTCGGCCGTTGATTGTTCTCTGGACGATTGAGATTAGACAGGGTGATACCCGTTCGCGCAATCAAACGGGCACCGTAGATTCTCCATCCTTCGGCTCAGGCAAGCTCTAGATTCATTAAATTGTGGCCGTCGGTTTCTGATCCGGTGGCTACTATTGTATACCGATTCGCCAGATAATAGATCTAATCCGTACCGTTCGTTTTTAATCCAACGTCTGAAAGCATCCCATACCCGTTCCACCGAGCGCTTATGCAAAAGAGCCCTCGGGCTTCCAGAGAATCAACCCGCCGTCCATACAGGTGTAGTTCTCGGTCTTAGGAATATTTACCCCGAGCCCCCTGGACTTTTATGAATTTGACGCCCAGTCCAGTGGTGTGATAAAATGAATAAATGAATTAGAAAATAGGTTTTTATTATATAAATGAGTGCTAGAACTTTAATAATCCATAGAAAATTCATTTGAACTCCAAATTACTCCATTCCAGTTCCTAAAATTTTGTAATTTTATTCTCTAACACCTAGAGCCTCTGTTATGTCATGAAAACAGTAATAAATTTATTTATCACTTAATCTTATTTAAAGCACATGAAACCTTTGAAAATGCATAACTTAAAATCTATAACTCCAAAAATTATGATTCTGTTCCTAGGATTTTATTTTAATGTGTAGATTATTACTGTGTATTTTGTTTATATGTTTGGTGTAATGTTAATTTCTCTATATGCACTGTGCTTGTTTGTATTGTGGCGAGTAGAAGAGCCCGTTGCTGAGGATCCTGGTGAGCAGCAGGTTGAAGTAGCTGAGCAGGAGCTCATTGAAGGCAAGTTGTGCCCTTGACCACTTTTTACCCAATAATGTTCTTTAATATCACTTATCCATGCATAGGTTAATTTTGATGGGACCCCATAGGTCACCCTAGATTGTTTATCTCATTACCTTGTTTACCCCTGATTCACTTGGGTAGTTTGCTATTGCTTTACATGGTTTTGGGATAATCATTTATTATATCTATGTCCCAATTATTCTTGTTATTCTATTTATGTTCATGTCAAGTTCATTAATGTTAATTGGAACATAGAGCTTAACTTGAGTAACACGTGCCACCACAAGGGTTTAATGGGACGCCCTTGGCTGATTAATTAGGAAAGCTAGTGGAAGACTACCTTACCCGAAAGGGGCAAGGACAGTAGGGGAGTGGTCAGAGTAGGGAGGTCCCTGGTTGATTTTGCTGGGATGGCAGTCAGCCAGGAACCCTGCATTGGAACTTCCTATAAACTGTAGCGGGTTTTCGGAAGCTAGTGGAACTTGGTAAAGGCCTCGTAGTGGATCCCTAGCCATTCACCTCGGTAGTGTCTAAGGGCCTTGCAAACCCTGGCGACATGGGATACACGACTTGTGGGTAAAGGGTACAACCTCTGCAGAGTGTAAAACTGGTATACTAGCCGAGCTCACGGTCATGAGCGGCTCAGGACTCTCTGATGTTTAAATTATGGAACCTAAATTCAATTTTGTCATTTGCATTGCATGGGTTTGTTATTAATTTTGTTCTATTACTTTACTTATGGTTCGGTATTTACTTACACTTAGTAATTGCTAATAAAATTTTGACCAACTACTTAAAAGCAATGCTCAGCTTTAACCCCTATCATTGATTAGCCTTACACATCACATGAACTCACACCTTTGTGAGTTTATGTCCATTGGTTCCCCACAACTTGTTGAGCTATGATCATGTGTGAGCTCACCCTTGCTGTCTCACACCCCCCCACAGGAGAAGATCAAGTGGTTCAGGAGGAGCCGCCTAACACTGAGGAGTTCGATCTGATCTAGGTGGCGTTTCCCAGTCGACATTGGCGCCGACGATCCTTAGTTCGTTTTATCTTTATTACTTTATTTTGTAATAAGTCTTCCGCTATGTAATAAATACTCTGATGTTTTATGACATTTATCTCTATACACTCTGTTATTATATATGTTGTCTTCTTGGCGCATGTATGAGATGCACCTGGCTTTGTTCCTTAAAGCCGGGTGTTACAGAAGTGGTATCAGAGGAAATGTTGACTGTAGGACGAGACCTAGATAGAAATGGACAAACCCTCTCCTACTTACCTTACTCTGACTCATTCTATACTCATCTCATCTAGATCTTGTCTCACCTTCTACTGTTCTACTCTGATCATTCTTACCTTTTCTACTCTAAGACAAGATGGATTTCACACCTTGGAATCCCTACCCTTATGACATTTTTAAGAGATAGGGAACCTAAGATGAAAATAAAACTATTTTCTCTATTTTAAAAATGTTGGTTGATTGTTCTGATGCTCAATGTCTGATTTGCTTCTTTGATTGATTGAATTATGGACATCTTAGTATGTACCACCATAAGGTATTGAATTAGCTAGGAAAGGTAAAATATTAATCTACTTAGTTAATAAATTCCCCAAAGTAACCTGATTTGTAAATACCTGCCTTGTCTATTATCTTCTTACCATATGTATCTAACTCAGATGGTCAATACCAGGCGGGGTGGTGGAATTGATTTGCCTCCTAATCGACATACTCGGAGGATATACAGACAACCCCAGCCACAACCTGCAGAGATGAATCCTCCTAATCCTCCACCAGGCGGAGTTGACCCACTGGTTGCTACTCAGATGGCGGTGATGCAGCAAATGGCAGACACTATGGCTGATATGCGTGCCCAGATGCAGCAAGAACGTCAGGAGATGCGTCAGGAGAGAGAAGATATACGCCAGGAGTTGCGCCAGGAGCGAGATGAGATACGCCAGGAAAGGAGGGCGCAACAACAGCAGCTGCAACAACAAATGCAACAGCAGCAACAACAGCAACAAGTACCACTGCCTCCACCACCACCACCAGTTCCACCCCGTGATAAGCATAGAGAGTTCATGAGTCATAAGCCACCTACATTCGCTAGCTCACCTGATCCACTGGACGCGGATGATTGGCTGAAGTCCGTTGAGAAGATGCTGAATATTGCACAGTGCACGGACCGGGAGAAGGTTTTATATGCTTCTGGACGTCTGACAGGTCCTGCTGCTGACTGGTGGGATTCTTATACTGCTGCCCATGATGCTGCGGATACTATTACTTGGGCAGAGTTCAGTACACAATTCAGGAACTACCATATTCCAGCTGGTATGATAAAGATCAAGAAGAAGGAGTTTCTGTCGCTGAAGCAAGGAAGTATGTCAGTCAGCGAGTACCGCGACAAGTTTATTCAGTTATCCAGATATGCCCCTGAAGAAGTTGCTGAAGACGAGAGGAAGCAGGAGCATTTCATTGAAGGACTTAATGGACCACTGCAGTATGCTCTAGTGGCACACACATTCCCATCATTTCAGAGACTGTTGGATAAGGCTCTTGCTATTGAACACAAGCGTGTTCAGCTGGGTGATTTGAAGAGGAAGGCAATATCTCAAGGACAAGGAAGCAGCAGTGTTCGTCCTCGCTACAGTTCACCACAGGGTACACCGACTCGACTAGGAGGACCACGCCCAGTTCAGCAGTCACCACTGAGGACTCCACCTCCTCGATAGGCTACCCCTACTGGCACCCCGACGAAGTTTTCAGGACAGAGTCCGGGCACTCAATGTTTCAAGTGTGGGAAGATTGGTCATTATGCAAATGTCTGCCCACAGAGGATTGCTACTACTCCAGCTCAGAACAAGCAACAGACCCCTGGCAAGGGATATTCTATTGCCAAGGTTAATCAAGTCAGCGTTGATGCTACTCCGGATGGAGGGGACCTCGTAATTGGTATGTTTTATGTTAATGCAATTCCTGCAACCATATTATTTGATTCTGGTGCTACACATTCATTCATGTCTGCTAGATATGCCAACACAAATGAAATACCACTGCTAAATATGAGAAACCCCATGATAGTAATTACACCTAAAGGGCCTGTTGAGGCGAATCAAATGACGCGTAGATTGACATTAACCATTATGGGTAGAGAATTTGGAGCTACTGCTATAATATTGGAGTCAAGCAGTATAGATTTGATCCTTGGTATGTCATGGCTAAGAAAGGCAAAGGTCGTTATAGCATGTGGTAGAGGTACCGTAGAACTCACTACTACTAAGGGAGAAAGGTTTCAAGTTAATATTGCAGTAACCTCCTCATCTATGCGTGCAATGTTCTTTATGCCTGAGGAGTTTGTTGGTGACAACATCCGGGTGGTTAGAGATTTTCCGGATGTCTTTCCAGAGGAGTTACCAGGGATGCCACCTGATAGAGAAGTTGAGTTTGTTATTGACCTCTTACCTGGAACCGCCCCTATTTCTAAACGGCCATATAGGATGTTCGTAGAGGAGTTGAAGGAGCTTAAGAAGCAGTTAACTGAGTTACAAGAGGCTGGGTACATTCGTCCGAGTTCCTCACCATGGGGAGCACCGGTTTTGTTTGTACAGAAGAAGGATGGATCGCAGCGGATGTGTGTGGATTATAGATCTCTTAATGATGTTACAGTGAAGAACAAGTATCCGTTGCCCCGTATTGAGGATTTATTTGATCAGATGCGAGGTGCAAGAGTATTTTCGAAGATTGATCTCCGATCCGGTTACCATCAGATGAGGATTAGACCATCGGATATTCCCAAGACGGCTTTCTCGACTAGATATGGATTATATGAGTTTACTGTTATGTCGTTTGGATTAACCAACGCACCAGCCTATTTTATGAACTTAATGAACAAGGTGTTTATGGAGTATTTGGACAGATTCGTCGTGGTATTCATCGACGATATTCTTATCTATTCTAAGAGTGATAGTGATCATGAGGAACATCTGAGATTGGTGCTACAGAAGCTACGAGATAATCAACTCTATGCCAAGTTCAGCAAGTGCGAGTTTTGGATTGGCGAGGTGCCATTTCTTGGTCATATTATTTCTAATGGAGGAGTATCAGTGGATCCTGCTAAGGTTAAGGAGATAATGGAGTGGAGAGTACCCACTACAGTTACTGAGATTCGGAGTTTCTTGGGGTTAGCAGGCTATTATCGGAGATTTATTGAAGGATTTTCTAAGATTGCTAAACCTATGACTTCGCTTTTGGAGAAAGGAAGAGAATTTAAGTGGGACGAGAAGTGTCAAGACAGCTTTGATCTATTGAAGAAGAGGTTGATGTCGCCACCAGTTTTGGTTATGCCAGACTTACAAAAAGGATTTGATATCTATTGTGATGCATGTGGCCAAGGCTTAGGATGTGTGCTCATGCAAGAAGGACATGTGATTGCTTATGCTTCTCGTCAGTTACGGAGGCATGAATTGAACTACCCCACTCATGACTTGGAATTGGCAGCCGTTGTGCATGCGCTTAAGATTTGGAGACACTACATCATGGGAACTAAGTGCCAAGTATATACGGACCATAAGAGCCTGAAGTATATATTCACTCAGAAGGATCTCAACCTTAGGCAACGCCGTTGGTTGGAGCTTATTAAGGATTATGATTTGGAGATTCACTATCACCCGGGCAAGGCAAATTTGGTTGCAGATGCCTTGAGTCGCAAAGAGCATGTTCATTCAGCTATTGTTGCCCAGCTACCCAATGAGATTGTTGAGGACTTCAGGAGACTTAACCTGGGGATAGTTGCTCATACTGAGGGAGTTACTATTGATGTGGAACCTACTTTGGAGCAAGAGATCCGCAAAAGACAAATTGGTGATGCTAAAATAAAAGAGATTAAGGATCTGATTACGGAAGGTCGAGTTCCGGAATTCACGGAAGATGAGCAGGGCACTGTATGGTTCAAGGACAGGATGTGTGTCCCTGATATTAAAAGCCTTCGGGAGACTATTTTAAAGGAGGCCCATGACTCGGATTATTCTATTCATCCTGGTAGTACCAAGATGTATCAGGATTTGAAGCGGAAGTATTGGTGGTATGGATTGAAAAGAGACGTGGCTGCACATGTGGCTATGTGCGATGTATGTCAAAGAGTTAAGGCTGAACACCAGAGGCCAGCTGGACTATTGCACCCACTGAAGATACCCGAGTGGAAGTGGGAAGAGATTGGTATGGATTTCATTACTGGATTGCCTCGCACCCAGAAAGGATATGATGCTATATGGGTGATTGTGGATAGATTGACTAAAGTGGCTCACTTTATTCCTGTCAAGACTACTTATAAAGGTTCTCAGTTAGCAGAGTTATATATGGCCCGAATTGTGTGTTTACATGGGGTACCAAAGAAGATCGTGTCCGATCGAGGTTCACAGTTTACCTCAAGATTTTGGAGAAGCTTTCATGAGAACATGAGTACAAAGTTGAATTTTAGCACGGCATATCACCCCCAGACGGATGGACAGACTGAAAGGACTAATCAAGTATTGGAAGATATGTTGAGAGCATGTGCCCTTCAGCATGGAGGAAGTTGGGATAAAAGTCTACCTTATGCTGAGTTCTCATATAACAATAGTTATCAGGCTAGTCTGAAGATGTCACCTTTTGAAGCTTTATATGGGAGGAAGTGCAGGACTCCTCTATATTGGGATCAGACTGGAGAGAGACAGTTCTTCGGGCCTGAATTGATTCAAGAAGCAGAAGAACAAGTTCGTATAATTCGAGAAAATTTGAGAGTGGCTCAAACCAGGCAGAAGAGTTATGCTGATAATAGAAGGAGACCACTGGAATTTGAAGAGGGAGATTATGTGTATCTCAAGGTGTCACCACTACGTGGAATGAGGAGATTTAAAGTCAAGGGAAAATTGTCCCCTCGCTATATTGGACCATTCTTGATCTTTAGAAGAGTTGGAGAGATGGCATACCAACTCGAGTTACCTGCTACTCTATCGGATGTGCATAATGTGTTCCACGTGTCTCAACTGAAGAAGTGTCTCCGTGTTCCTGAGGAACAGTTACCCATGGAAGAGCTCAGTGTTCAAGGCGATTTGACTTACACGGAGTACCCGATCAAGATTTTGGATACTTTGACTCGAGTTACGAGAAATAAGGTGGTAAAGATGTGCAAAGTCCAATGGAGTCACCACGGTGAAGATGAAGCAACTTGGGAAAGAGAAGAAGAGCTTCGTATAGATTTTCCCCATCTTTTCCCTCGATCATCTTAAATCTCGAGGACGAGATTATTTTTAAGGGGGGTAGGATTTGTAACACCCACTTTGTAAATTGCTAGAAATAATATCAATAGAGAAACATTTTCTCTTTATGTGAGTTTGATGCATCATCCTATGTGAACACCACGTCCAAGAACAATTAAATCAATGCATCATGCTGAATATTTTTGTGTGCATTTCTGTGACAAAATTATAATAATGCAAAAAGAAATAGGTGAATATCCAAATGGGGATTTTAATCCTAAATAATCCTAGAGTTAAGAAAAGAGAGAGGGAGGAGGTTATACAAAATAGAGGAAAATAAATGTATGAAAGAATACATTTTGTCCCCACTAATATTTTAATTTAAGTGTTTAACCCAGTTAAGAAGCTCACAAACAAGTTTGAATTCAAATTGGGATTTAAATTTGAAAACAGAAAATAAAACATAAAAGAAAAAGTAAAGGAAGCTTACCTGGGCCGGCTGACCACATTTCAGCCCACCAGGAAACCCCCACCGCGCGGCCCAAACCTCTTCCACGCGCGCTGCCGCGTGGGGCCCACCTGGCGGTATCTCCCTCGCGTTCACGCGCCGACGGGTGGACCCGGATTGCAGCCTCCGCGGGCGCGCGCGATGAGCCGGCCACTGCCCAGTGACTCGCTGTCGCCTGGGCCCCACGAGTCAGATCGGCCGACTTCTCTGGTTGTTGAACTGAGCCCGCTTCTTACGCCGCGACTCGCTCACCGGCCGCGTGCATAGCTCGCGAACCGCCGGGGATCTCGCCGTTCGTGCGGACTCCGCCCGTGTGGAGCTCCACCCCAGTGCAGATATATGTATCGGCCCACCCCGTGGACTCCGCCATTGGCGCTCGGGCTTGACCGCGGAAACCACAGAGAGATAGTGGAGAGGGAGCGCGGGTGAAGGCTCGCCGCCGCGGCTAAACAACGGTGCTGCTGTCGACCTTATTCCCTAGGCCTGTCGGGTTCGCTGGTGGCGCGTGGGCGGACTGTGCGGTGTGATTTTGCCCCAAAGCTCGCCGCACAGCCATCACCGGTCTCCGTGGAAGCAGCGGGCCGCCCTCACCGTGGAACATCATCCCGGCGGTCGTCTTCATCTTGGGTAAGTCACCCAAGTCATCTGCCGCACCTTAGGGATTGAATACGACCGATCAGTGTAGGAATTGCGGGCCGGACCATGGATTAATTCGTCGCCGGTGTGGTGCCGTGTTGTCTTTCCGCCGTGCGCCGTGGGCCGAGCCCTGTGCTCGATGATGGTACAAATTGATAGGGGAAGCGAGTTTATAACGTCGTCAATTGGGCGTGGAGCGAAGGAATTAGAAAATGGTGGTCGGGACGGCCGGAATTGCCGCACGCCGGTGGAGTGCCGCCGCGGGCAGGTCGCGCGTCATCGTCGTCTGTCGCGTTTGGGGGAGAAGCATTTCGGCCGTTGATTGTTCTCTGGACGATTGAGATTAGACAGGGTGATACCCGTTCGCGCAATCAAACGGGCACCGTAGATTCTCCATCCTTCGGCTCAGGCAAGCTCTAGATTCATTAAATTGTGGCCGTCGGTTTCTGATCCGGTGGCTACTATTGTATACCGATTCGCCAGATAATAGATCTAATCCGTACCGTTCGTTTTTAATCCAACGTCTGAAAGCATCCCATACCCGTTCCACCGAGCGCTTATGCAAAAGAGCCCTCGGGCTTCCAGAGAATCAACCCGCCGTCCATACAGGTGTAGTTCTCGGTCTTAGGAATATTTACCTCGAGCCCCCTGGACTTTTATGAATTTGACGCCCAGTCCAGTGGTGTGATAAAATGAATAAATGAATTAGAAAATAGGTTTTTATTATATAAATGAGTGCTAGAACTTTAATAATCCATAGAAAATTCATTTGAACTCCAAATTACTCCATTCCAGTTCCTAAAATTTTGTAATTTTATTCTCTAACACCTAGAGCCTCTGTTATGTCATGAAAACAGTAATAAATTTATTTATCACTTAATCTTATTTAAAGCACATGAAACCTTTGAAAATGCATAACTTAAAATCTATAACTCCAAAAATTATGATTCTGTTCCTAGGATTTTATTTTAATGTGTAGATTATTACTGTGTATTTTGTTTATATGTTTGGTGTAATGTTAATTTCTCTATATGCACTGTGCTTGTTTGTATTGTGGCGAGTAGAAGAGCCCGTTGCTGAGGATCCTGGTGAGCAGCAGGTTGAAGTAGCTGAGCAGGAGCTCATTGAAGGCAAGTTGTGCCCTTGACCACTTTTTACCCAATAATGTTCTTTAATATCACTTATCCATGCATAGGTTAATTTTGATGGGACCCCATAGGTCACCCTAGATTGTTTATCTCATTACCTTGTTTACCCCTGATTCACTTGGGTAGTTTGCTATTGCTTTACATGGTTTTGGGATAATCATTTATTATATCTATGTCCCAATTATTCTTGTTATTCTATTTATGTTCATGTCAAGTTCATTAATGTTAATTGGAACATAGAGCTTAACTTGAGTAACACGTGCCACCACAAGGGTTTAATGGGACGCCCTTGGCTGATTAATTAGGAAAGCTAGTGGAAGACTACCTTACCCGAAAGGGGCAAGGGCAGTAGGGGAGTGGTCAGAGTAGGGAGGTCCCTGGTTGATTTTGCTGGGATGGCAGTCAGCCAGGAACCCTGCATTGGAACTTCCTATAAACTGTAGCGGGTTTTCGGAAGCTAGTGGAACTTGGTAAAGGCCTCGTAGTGGATCCCTAGCCATTCACCTCGGTAGTGTCTAAGGGCCTTGCAAACCCTGGCGACATGGGATACACGACTTGTGGGTAAAGGGTACAACCTCTGCAGAGTGTAAAACTGGTATACTAGCCGAGCTCACGGTCATGAGCGGCTCAGGACTCTCTGATGTTTAAATTATGGAACCTAAATTCAATTTTGTCATTTGCATTGCATGGGTTTGTTATTAATTTTGTTCTATTACTTTACTTATGGTTCGGTATTTACTTACACTTAGTAATTGCTAATAAAATTTTGACCAACTACTTAAAAGCAATGCTCAGCTTTAACCCCTATCATTGATTAGCCTTACACATCACATGAACTCACACCTTTGTGAGTTTATGTCCACTGGTTCCCCACAACTTGTTGAGCTATGATCATGTGTGAGCTCACCCTTGCTGTCTCACACCCCCCCCACAGGAGAAGATCAGGTGGTTCAGGAGGAGCCGCCTAACACTGAGGAGTTCGATCTGATCTAGGTGGCGTTTCCCAGTCGACATTGGCGTCGACGATCCTTAGTTCGTTTTATCTTTATTACTTTATTTTGTAATAAGTCTTCCGCTATGTAATAAATACTCTGATGTTTTATGACATTTATCTCTATACACTCTGTTATTATATATGTTGTCTTCTTGGCGCATGTATGAGATGCACCTGGCTTTGTTCCTTAAAGCCGGGTGTTACACTTAGCCATCAATTTTTCATTTTCACATCTAAGGCTATCAAGAGAGGCATTTAATTTCTCAATCTTAGCAATAGAAATAGCATGATCATTTCTAAGATTGGCATATAAATCATCACAAACATTTGAATCAACCTTAGCAAGTAATTTAGCATTTTCATTTCTAAGGTTGGCAATAACGTCATGGTAAGTGCTTAGCTCACTAGATAATTTTTCACATTTTTCCCTTTCTAGAGCATAAGCATTCTTAACCTTAACATGTTTCTTATTTTCCTTAATTAGAAAGTCCTCTTGGCTATCCAAGATTTCATCCTTATCATGAATAGCGCTAATCAATTCATTTAGCTTCTCCTTTTGTTCCATGTTAAGGTTGGCAAAAAGGGTAAACAAATTATCCTCCTCATTACTAGAATTGTCTTCATCACTAGAGGATGCATATTTAGTGGAGGATTTAGATTTAACCTTCTTCCTTTTGCCGTCCTTTGCCATGAGGCACTTGTGGCCGACATTGGGGAAGAGAAGTCCCTTGTTGACGGCGATGTTGGCGGCGTCCTCATCGGAGGAGGAGTCGGTGGAGCTCTCGTCGGAGTCCCACTCACGGCACACATGGGCATCGCCGCCCTTCTTCTTGTGGTACCTCTTCTTTTCCTTTTTTCTCCCCTTCTTGTCGTCGCCCCTGTCACTGTCACTAGAAATAGGACATTTTGCTATAAAGTGACCGGGCTTACCACACTTGTAGCAAACCTTCTTGGAGCGGGGTTTGTAGTTCTTCCCCCTCCTTTGCTTGAGGATTTGTCTAAAGCTTTTGATGATTAAAGCCATCTCCTCATTGTCGAGCTTTGAGGCGTCGATGGGAAGCCTACTTGATGTAGACTCTTCCTTCTTCTCCTCCGTTGCCTTGAATGCGACGGGTTGTGCTTCGGGCGTGGAGGAGGTGCCTTGCTCGATGATTTTCTTTGAGCCTTTGATCATTAGCTCAAAGCTTACAAACTTCCCTATAACTTCCTCGGGAGACATTAGCTTGTATCTAGGATCACCTCGAATTAATTGAACTTGTGTAGGGTTAAGAAAAACGAGAGATCTAAGAATAACCTTGACCATCTCATGGTCATCCCATTTTGTGCTCCCGAGGTTGCGCACTTGATTCACCAAGGTCTTCAAGCGGTTGTACATAGCTTGCGGATCCTCCCCTAGGTGAAGCATGAAGCGACCGAGCTCCCCCTCGATCATCTGTCGCTTGGTGATCTTTGTCACCTCGTCTCCTTCGTGCGTGGTCTTGAGCACGTCCCAAATTTCCTTTGCGCTCTTCAACCCTTGCACCTTATTATACTCCTCTCAACTTAGAGAGGCGAGGAGTATAGTAGTGGCTTGGGAGTTGAAGTGGTGGATTTGGGCCACTTCGTCCAAGTCATAGTCTTCATCCCCTACGGATGGTACCTGTACACCAAACTCAACAACATTCCAAATGCTTGTGTGGAGTTAGGTTAGATGATGCCTCATTTTGTCACTCCACATATTATAATCTTCACCATCAAAAACCGATGGTTTGCCTAACGGAACGGAGAGTAAAGGAGTACGCTTTGAAATACGAGGGTAGCGTAGGGGAATCTTACTATACTTCTTGCGCTCATGGCGCTTAGAAGTAATGGACGGCGCATCGGAGCCGGAGGTGGATGCGACGAAGAATCGGTCTTGTAGTAGACCACCTTCCTCATCTTCTTTTTCTTGTCGCCACTCCGATGCGACTTGTGGGAAGAGGATTCCTTCTCCTTCCCTTTGTTGCGGGACTCTCCCGATGGAGCCTTCCCATGGCTTGTAGCGGGCTTGTCGCCGGTCACCATCTCCTTTTTGGCGTGATCTCCCGACATCACTTCGAGCGGTTAGGCTCTAATGAAGCACCGTGCTTTGATACCAATTGAAAGTCGCCTAGAGGGGGTGAATAGGGCGAAACTGAAATTTACAAAGTTAATCACAACTACAAGCCGAGTTAGCGTTAGAAATATAATCGAGTCTGAGAGAGGGGGTGAAAAACAAATCGCAAGCGAATAAGGAATGAGACACAAGGATTTGTTTTACCGAGGTTCGGTTCTTGCAAACCTACTCCCCGTTGAGGTGGTCACAAAGACCGGGTCTCTTTCAACCCTTTCCCTCTCTCAAACGGTCACTTAGACCGAGTGAGCTTCTCTTCTCAATCACACGGGACACAAAGTCCCCGCAAGGACCACCACACAATTGGTGTCCCTTGCCTTGGTTACAATTGAGTTTGTCACAAGAAAGAATGAGAAAGAAAAGAAGCAATCCAAGCGCAAGAGCTCAAATGAACACAAGTCACTCTCTCACTAGTCACTATTGATTGGAATGGAACTAGAGACTTGGGAGAGGATTTGATCTCTTTGGTGTGTCTTGTATTGAATGCTATAGCTCTTGTAATGTGTAGAATGTTGGAAACTTGGATGCCATTGAATGTGGGGTGGTTGGGGTATTTATAGCCCCAACCACCAAAATGTGGCCGTTGGAAGTCTACTGTCGCATGGCGCACCGGACAGTCCGGTGCACCACCGGACATTGTCCGGTGCGCTAGCCACGTCAGCCAGCCGTTGGGGTTCGACCGTTGGAGCTCTGACTTGTGGGGCCTCTGGGCTGTCCGGTGGTGCACCGGACAGGTCCAGTAGACTGTCCGGTGCGCCAACTGCGCGTGCTCTGACCTCTGCGCGCGCAGGCGCGCATTAAATGCGTTGCAGTCGACCATTGCGCTTGAAGTAGTCGTTGCTCCGCTGGCACACTGGACAGTCCGGTGTGCCACCGGACACTGTCCGGTGCCTCACTGGACGGTTCGGTGAATTATAGCGGAGCGCCCTCTGATTTTCCCGAAGGTGAGGAGTTCAGCGTCGAGTTCCCTGGTGCACCGGACACTGTCTGGTGGCACACCGGACAGTCCGGTGCGCCAGACCAGGGTGCCTTTGGGATTTCTTAAGCTCTTTTTGTTTGAACCCTTTCTTGGTCTTTTTATTGGTCTATTGTGAACCTTTGGCACCTGTAAAACTTATAATCTAGAGCAAACTAGTTAGTCCAAATATTTGTGTTGGGCAATTCAACCACCAAAATCTATTTAGGAAAAGGTGTAAGCCTATTTCCCTTTCAAGTACAAAAGCAGTATTGCAAGCATGGAAATCAGTAGCAGATTCATTATGCATTTTCCTAGGCACATGATGAATAACATTTCCCTTCCTAGGCCAACTTCTACCATGCACAAAAGTAGAACTTGAAGCAATCATAGCATGTGAATCATAAGCATCATAACTCCTATTATAATGAGCATTCCTAGAAAGTTTTCTATCATAAATGAACGCATGATTCCTTTGAAAGCTACTAGCCATAGGGGCCTTCCCTTTCTCCTTATTAGGAATGGGAGCCCTTTGGCTTGTTAAGTTCTTGGCTTCCTTGCGAAAGCCAAGCCCATCCTTAATTGAGGAGTGTCTACCAATCGTGTAGGCATCCCTAGCAAATTTTAACTTATCAAAGTCACTTTTGCAAGTCTTAAGTTGAGCATTAAGACTTGCTACTTCATCATTCAATTTTGTAATAGCAATGAGATGTTTATTACAAGCATTAACATCAAAATCCTTGCATCTACTGCAGATAACAACATGTTCTACACATGAACTAGATTTATTAGCTACTTCTAGCTTGGCATTTAGTTCATCATTAACACTCTTTAAGCTAGAAATAGACTCATGACAAGCAGATATTTCAGAAGATAGAATTTCATTCCTTTTAGTTTCTAAAGCAAGAGATTTTTGTACTCTAACAAATTTATCATGCTCTTCATACAAAATGTCTTCTTGCTTCTCTAAAAGTCTATCCTTTTCATTTAAGGCATCAATTAATTCATTAATTTTATCTACCTTTGCTCTATCTAACCCCTTAAATAAATCAGTATAATCTACTTCATCATCATCACTAGATTCATCATCGCTTGAAGTAGTATACTTAGGAGTTTCTTGAACGCTTACCTTTTTCTCCTTTGCCATGAGACAGGTGTGGCGTTCGTTGGGGAAGAGAGAGGACTTGTTGAAGGCTGAGGCAGCGAGTCCTTCGTCGTCGGAATCAGAAGACGAGCAGTCCGAATCCCATTCCTTTCCGATGTGTGCCTCGCCCTTTGCCTTCCTATAGCTCTTTTTCTTCTCTTTCTTCCCGTCCTTTCCTTGTTCCTGGTCACTAGAGTTATCAGGACAATTTGCTATGAAATGACCAGTCTTACCACATTTAAAACATGAGCGCTTTCCCTTTGCTTTGCTCTTGTTGGGATGCTCCTTTCGCCCTTTTAGCGCCGTCTTGAAGCGCTTGATGATGAGGGCCATTTCATCTTCATTCAGCTCGGCAGCTTCAACTTGTGCCACCTTGCTAGGTAGCGCCTCCATGCTGCTGCTTGTTTCCTTGAGTGCAACGGGTTGGGCTCATAGATGGGCATTGGGCCATTCAATGCATCATCAACGTATCTTGCTTCCTTGATCATCATACGCTCGCTCACAAACTTTTCGAGTATTTCCTCGAGCGTCATCTTTGTGTACCTAGGATTCTCACGGATTGAGTTCACAAGATGAGGGTCAAGGACAGTAAAAGACATGAGCATAAGTTGGACGACGTCGTGGTCCGTCCATCTCGTGCTTCCATAGCTCCTGATCTTGTTGACCAGGGTCTTGAGCCTGTTGTAAGTTTGCGTCGGCTCCTCCCCCCTGATCATCGTGAACCTTCCTAGCTCGCCTTCCACCAACTCCATTTTGGTGATTATGGTGGCGTCATTCTCCACATGTGAAATCTTGAGGGTGTCCCATATTTGCTTGGCGTTGTCCAAGCCGCTCACCTTGTTGTATTCGTCCCTGCACAATGATGCTAACAAAACCGTGGTAGCTTGTGCATTCTTATGGATTTGTTCGTTGATAAACGTAGTGTTATCCATACTATCAAATTGCATTCCATTCTCAACTATCTCCCAAATACTAGGATGGAGAGAGAAAGGGTCTTTACGCATTTTGTGACTCCAAAAAGCGTAGTCCTCTCTATCAAAGTGTGGAGGTTTACCAAGAGGAATAGAAAGCAAATGGGCATTGGAATTATACAGAATACGAGAATAATCAAAAGAAAAGTTTGAGTTAACTGGTTTCTTTTTCTCGTCGTAGTCGTCGTCTCTTTGGGAAGAAGAGGACTCATCGCTATCGTAGTAGACGATCTTCTTGATGCGCCTCTTCTTCTTCCTATCCTTCTTCTTATGACTCGAGCCGGAATCGGTGGGCTTGTCGTCCCTCGGCTCGTTGAAGATGGACTCTTTCTCCTTATCATTGACCACCATCCCCTTTCCCTTAGGATCCATCTCTTCGGGCGATTAGTCCCTTTTGTGAAGAGAACGGCTCCGATACCAATTGAGAGCACCTAGAGGGGGGTGAATAGGTGATCCTGTAAAAATCAAATACTTGTAGCCACAAAACTTGGTTAAGTGTTAGTGCAATAGAACCAAGTGGCTAAGGACCGAGCTCTTGTGAAACACAATGGTCACAAAGAAAGACAACACACAAGACACGGTGATTTATCCCATGGTTCGGCCAAGTATAATACTTGCCTACTCCACATTGTGGCGTCCCAATGGATGAGGGTTGCACTCAACCCCTTTCAAGTGATCTAATGATCAACTTGAATACCACGGTGTTTTCCTTTCTTATACTTTCTCCCGTTCGCGAGGAATCTCCACAACTTGGAGCCTCTCGCCCTTACACTTGATGATCACAAAGAAGCACAGAAGTAAGGGAGGGGAGAGCAACACACACAAGACTCAAAACGAGAGCACAATCACGCACACAAGCCACAACTTAAGCTCAAAACATAATGCAAGGAGTTCTCTACTCAGATGGAGCTCAAGTCACTATCTCAAAGAATTGAATGCGTGAGAACGGAGTCTTGATGCTTTGGAATGTTTAAAGAATGCTTGGGTGACTCCTCCATGCGCCTAGGGGTCCCTTTTATAGCCCCAAGGCAGCTAGGAGCCATTGGGAGCAACTTTGGAAGGCAAATTTTGCCTTCTGTCGGGTGGCGCACCGGACAGTCCGGTACGCCACCAGACAGTCCCTATAGCTGTCCGGTGCGTGATATCCTTCCTTATATGGCGCATCCGACCGTTGCAGATTTGCGGCAGTTGGCACACCGGACACTGTCCGGTGCACACCGGATAGTCCGGTGCCCCCTACCGATCGTTGGCGTGCCCACGCGTCACGTGTGGATTGCGCGGCCGACCGTTGGCGCAGTCGACCGTTGGCTCACCGGATAGTCCGGTGCCTCACCTGACCGTCCGGTGAATTTTAGCCGTACGCCATTGAACGATTCCCGAGAGCGACGACTTCGCCGCGGATGACTCACCGGACAGTCCGGTGCACCACCGGACAGTCCGGTGAATTATAGCCGTACACTGCCGTCAATTCCTCAGAGTGGCTTGTTCACCGGAGGCTGGCCTACACCACCGGACACTGTCCGGTGTACCACCGGACAGTCCGGTGCACCCAGACCGAGCTGCATTTGGCTATACACAGCCAATTCCATTCCAAACCAATTTCTCCTGTTTCTAACACTTAGACGCACTACATTAGTACTCAAATCAATGTACTAAGTCTAGAAACGTACCTTGTAATATGATTTGCACTTCTTCACCCTTTGGCATGATTTCAACACTTAGAGAATATGTGTTGGGCACTCAATCACCAAAACACTTTAGAAATGGCCCAAGGGCACATTTCCCTTTCAGTAAGACGATATGACCCAGGCCGAGTGACCACTGCTACTATGAATGGTCCTTCCCATAGTGGCGACAATTTGTGTCGTCCCTCCTCCGTTAGAATTCGGCGGAGGACAAGATCTCCCACTACGAAGGATCGATGTCGTACGGCTTTATCATGGTAGCGCTTCAAAGTTTGCTGATATCTGGCTGACTGAATCACTGTGTTCAATCGTTCTTCTTCTAATATATCAATATCCTCTAGTCTAGTAGCTTCAGCCTCAGCTATGTTTTCGAAGGTTAATCTAGGTGCCCCAAACTTGAGATCAGCAGGTAGCACTGCCTCCGAACCATAGACCATAAAGAAGGGAGTATTTCCATGCAAAGCTCGGCTAGGTTGAGTTCTTAGGCTCCAAATCACATACGACAACTCTCTGATCCACTTTCCTGCGAACTTTTCATTCTTATTGAAGACCTTCTTTCTGAGTGCTTCTAATATCATTCTGTTGACCCTTTCTACCTGCCCGTTGGCTCTTGGATGCGCTACCGAGGCATATTTGATCTGAATGCTTTTTTGTTCACAAAAATCAAAGAACTCTGAACTAGTGAAATTGGATCCCAGGTCAGTTATGATGCTATTCGGTATTCCAAACCTGAATATTATATCTTGTATGAATTCCACTACCTTAGCTGAGGTTAGAGAAGCAATGGGCTTGTACTCTATCCACTTAGTGAATTTGTCAATAGCAACCAGAACATGAGTGTACCCTCCTTGAGCTTTCTTGAAGGGTCCAATCATATCCAATCCCCAGCACGCGAATGGCCATGTTACAGGTATGGTTTGCAGTTGCTGTGCTGGTAGATGTTGCTGTTTTGATAAGTACTAACAAGCTTCACATCTCTGGACTAACTCGGCGGCGTCACTCTTTGCCGTTGGCCAGTAGAAACTAGACCTGAAGACCTTCCCAACCAGAGTCCTGGATGCCGCATGCATTCCGCATTGCCCAGTGTGGATTTCATCTAGCAGTTGCTTCCTAGTAGTCGAAAGAATGCACTTCATGAGGACTCCTGTCACGTCCCTTCTATACAATGCTTCCCCGATGAGAGTATAATGAGCCGACTGCCTGGCAATGCGTTCTGCTGCATTTCTGTCATCCGGTTCTTCCTCGTTCCTTATGTATCTGATGATTGGTTCCCTCCAGTCATCAGAATCTGACTCTGGTTGGCTTAGACTATTGCACTCTTCTGCCTGATCTAATAAAATGCTCGGGCGTAGAATTTCTTGGATGAAAACTCCAGGCAGGACTTGAGCCCGACTGGATCCCGGTTTTGACAACACGTCTGCCGCCACGTTGCGATCTCTTTCCACATGATGGAATTCCAACCCTTTGAATTTGTCTTCTAGTTTTCGGACAGTCGTGCAGTACTTGCCCATGGAGTCATTCGAGCAATCCCACTCTTTGTTTATCTGACTTATGACCACCAGTGAATCTCCATATACCATCAGTCTCTTGACGCCTAGTGATATGGTGATGTTCAGCCCATGAATCAAAGCCTCATATTCTGCTGCATTGTTGGACGCCGAGAATAGTAAATGAAGAGCATATTTGAGTTGTTCGCCTCTGGGTGCCATGAAGAGGATTCCTGCGCCTGCCCCTGCAGTTTTAACGAGCCATCGAAATACATCTTCCATACTTCTGCAGTCTCCGGGTTATCTGGCACTTGTTGCTCGATCCATTCTGATACGAAGTCAACTAGTGCTTGAGTCTTGATGGTGGTACGAGGTCGAAACTCAATGTCATGAGCTCCCAGCTCGCAGGCCCACTTAGCTATTCTTCCAATGGCTTCTTTGTTGTGGAGAATATCCTCTATTGGAAATCCGGTGACTACTATGACTTTGTGATCGTCAAAGTAGTGACGGAGCTTGCGTGCAGTTAGAAGTACTGCATACAATAGTTTCTGAACTTGAGGATATTTCTTCTTTGAGGGACCCAGGACTTCACTGATGAAATAGACGGGATGTTGCACCGGGTATGTGTGTCCTTCTTCTGCTTGCTTGACTACTAACGTGGTGCTCACTACGTGAGTCGTGCAAGAGATGTACAACAGTAGGTCTTCGGCCGGTTGACTCGGCGTGCCTCGGCGCGGTGGCTTTAGCACTGGAGGTGTTGTCAAGAATTTCTTCAGTGCATCTAGGGCTTCCTGAGCCTCTGAGGTCCACTGGAATTTGTCCACCCTTTTGAGCAACTTGTAGAACGGCAGTCCCTTTTCTCCCAACCTTGATATGAACCTGCTTAGAGCCGCCATGCATCCAGTAAGTCTTTGTACTTCCTTCAGTGACCGCGGTGCCTCCATTCTCATGATAGCCTCGATCTTTTCTGGGTTAGCTTCAATTCCTCGGTGGCTGACAATAAATTCGAGCAATTTTCCAGCTGGTACTCCAAAGACACATTTTTCAAGACTGAGCTTCCATCGATATCGCCGCAGACTATTGAAGACCAACTGTAAATCTTCAATGAAATTTTCTGAGTTCTCTGTCTTGATCACCAAATCATCCACATAAGCTTCCACACGCTTGCCCCAGTGGTCGGCTAAGCATGTTTGAATGGCTCTCTGGTAAGTCGCTCCAGCGTTCTTGAGACCAAACGGCATGGAGGTATAGCAGAAAGCTCCAAATGGGGTGATGAATGTTGTCTTTTCCTCGTCTTCTTTTGCCAAGCTGATCTGATGATACCCAGAGTAGCAATCCAAGAAAGACAACATAGAGCACTCGGCGGTTGAATCTACCACCTGGTCTATTCTAGGAAGTCCGAAGGGATCCTTTGGACAGTGTTTGTTGAGATCCGTATAGTCAACGCACATGCGCTAATCCACTTTATTCTTTTTGAGTACAAGAACAGGGTTTGCTAACCACTCGAGATGTAGTACTTCTCTAATGAATCCTGCCGCGACCTAGCGAGCCAGCTCTGCACGGATGGCTTCTCTCTTGTCGGGCGTAAAACGTCGTAATTTTTGTCGGATCGGCCTCGCCTGGGGATAGACCTTTAGTTTGTGCTCGGCCAGTTCTCTCGGGACTCCCGGCATATCCACAGGTTGCCATGCAAATACGTCTCGGTTATCTTGCAGGAACTGGACGAGTGTGCCTTCCTATTTGTCATCCAGGCTGGAGCTGATGATGGTGGTTTTGCGCTCATCAGCGAACCCGAGGTTGATCCTCTTGGTTTCTTCAGTCGGCCGCATAGATGTCACGGCTTGAGCTTCGTTCTCGGGCACCGCGAGGTCTTCCTCAGGCTTTGAGTTTGCCTGCGCAGAAGAAGTTGCCGATGGTTTGGTGGTGAGGGCCGCCTGAATGGCCACTCGGAAACACTCTGCGGTGCCTTGGAAGTCGGCCCACACAATTATGATTCCTTGTGGTCCTGGCATCTTCAATATCATGTACGTGTAATGTGGGATGGCCACGAATTTCGCCAATCCAGGCCTGCCGATGATGGCGTTGTATCCACAGTCGAAGTTCGCCACCTCGAACCTTAGGTACTCAGTTCTGTAGTTCTCTGGAGTTCCGAAGGTGACCGACATGTAGATGTGCCCGAGTGGATATTCTCCTTCAGTCGGCACGATGCCGAAGAAAGGAGTGTCTGACTTGTGGAGCTCTTTGAGGGTGACTCCCAAGCCTTGAAGCATCCGGGGGAAAGTGACATTGATGCTGCTTCCCCCGTCCACCAAAACCTTCTTCACCCGGCTCTCTCGGATCATCGGATCGACGAGGAGCGAGTACTTGCCCGGGTGATCGAAGTTGAGCCACTGATCCGCCTGAGTGAAGGTGATCGGGTGCTCGGACCATCGATACGGAGCGGGAGGATCGGTGGCTGCCACCAGTATCTGACGGTCGTTGAGCTTCTGTTGCCTCTTGCTTTCCTGCAACCCATGTCTGCCGAAGATGACGTTGACTTCCCGATCGACGCGCGGGAATGCTCTGCCTCCTCCCCCTTCCTGTTGTTGGGGCTGTTGAGGTTCTCCTGGTGCTCCTCGAGGTGGGGGAGGTGGTAGAGGTTGGAAGGGTCGGCCGTTCCCAACGGAGTGCTTGAAGTCCTTGCAGTTCCGGAGGGAGTGGCGCATGTCCTTGTGGTACGGGCACTGGGCGTCGAGGATGTCATCCAGTGTTCATTCGCCTCCGCGAGGTCCTCCTCGGGCGCGAAGGGCGGGCGGTCCGGCGGCGTGGACTTCCTCACTAGGCCTCTTCTCCCAACGTTTGTCGGGTTGTTGGTTCATGTCACGTCGCGGTGCCGCCGGTGCAGGCTTTGCTCCTCTGATGAGGTCCTGAGCTCGTTCGTCGGCGGTGATGTAGAGGTCGGCTTCTTGGAACAGCTGCTCGGAGGTAGCCGGCGCCTTCTGTAGTATGGCTCGGACGAAGGCTGAGTCATTAGATCCCCGGTAGAAGTCCTCGATCACTACTTCTTCCGCGACCTCGGGGATCCGGTTCCTCATGGTCTGAAACCTTTTGAGGTATGATTGAAGAGTCTCATCCCCTCGACGCTTGATGGTCTTGAGGTCCCATTGCTGCGCCAGCTTGTCGGAGAGGGATTGGAAGTTGGCGATGAAGCGCTGGCTAAAGTCGCTCCAGTCGTCGATGCAGTGTCGGGGTAGGTGTCGTAGCCACTGCAGTGCATCTTGCCCGAGGACGATGGGCAGGTATGCAGTCATCACGTCCTCAGTCACCCCAGCAGCCCAGGCAGCAGTAGTGTAGACGGCCAGCCAGCCTCCTGGATCCTGCTTAGGCTCGTACTTATCGACGCTGGAGACCTTGAAGTTTGGGGGCCACAGAATGGCCCTAAGACGTGGGGTGAGCGCCAATACCCCACACGTGTCCTCCTGTCGGTGATGATGATGTCTGTCCCAGGGAGGGGAGTTGTTGTCGTGGTGCCTTGACCGTCCCCGGGTTGTGCCGCCGGTTGAAGTTGTTGCCGACTCAGCTCTGGTAGCCTGACTCCGCGCGGGGACACCATGATCCTGATCATATTCTTCTCGGCGCTAGATCTCGTTCTCGTGCCATCGCTCATGCGAGGTGTTGATGGAGCTCTGCGCGTCTCGCCGACTGTTGATGGCATGTCGTAGGTCACTCGGTGGATGAGCGAGAGGTAGAAGATGATTAGCCGCCCGAGTGAGCAGCCGCCGATAACCCTCGGCGTCCAGAGTTCGGGGGAGACCGTCGGCTATCCGAGCCAACACTCCACCGACTTCACTCGGCGTGTTCATGGCTCGAGCGAAGTCGGGGTTCAGGTTCCGTCCGAGAAGAGGGTTCTCCCGACGTTGTCTTGCTTCCTGCTTAGCTTGTTCTTGAGCTTGCCGACGGTCGCGTCGTCGGGAATTCCTCCTTTCCCTGAAGACTTGTTCGTTCGGAGTTTCTCCTACCTCCGAGATTTCATCTCGTGATATGGGCTGTGCTGGATCACGCTCTCCGGCCGCATGATGCCGTCGGATATTTCGGCGCCGATTCCTGCGTCGGTCGGCTTCTCGTTGAGGAGGTTCTTCCCCGGGCGCAGTTGGCTCATAGTCGGAGATGGGAGACGACTCTGCTCTCCCGATGAAGAGGACGTCAGGGTAGAATGGAACCGTCGTTGTGACGAGCTTCTTCATGTTCTCCTTTGAGGGCAAGGGTTCCAGAAGAGCAATTTGACAATCCTTCACCTTGTTCGCTTCCTCTTTCCTTGTGATTCGTGTCCATTTTTCCGTCGGAGAGGTGGACAGTGGAGTTCTTCGGGTAGATGGATCCTCAGCTCCTAGCTTGCTAAAGGTGGTCTTTGCTCGGAACGCTGGAGGTTGCACTTTTCCCTACTTCGCTCCGACTTTCCCAGAGATCGTCGAGGAAGACTTTCTCTCCGGCAGGTCCGTGATGTGATGTAGAGTTCCTTCCTCATCTGCTATGGATGAAATGGTTCCGAAGCAGAACATGGACCCAGGGCAAAGGCTGATCTTGTGTTGGAAAGTGACGGCCATTGAGCTAGCTTGGATCAGTAACACACCCCCTACCTGGCGCGCCAGCTATCGGTGTTTTGGGTCCGACCGCGCACCCGAGGTTGCCCCTTAAGGTGCTTTTTGGAGTAGGACGGTGTCACCGACTATAGCTCGATGGTTCGTGCTAGATGCACGAGAAACAGTGGACAATCTTGTGCGGGTTCGAGCCGCTTTGAGATGCGTAATACCCTATGTCCTGGAGTGGATCTTTTGAGTGGTAGGTTACAAGAGAATCCTCTAGTATGAAGGGTACCAGAGAGTTGAGTGAATGGCTAAAGGGTGACCTATCTTGAAGGGGTGCCCCCTAGGCCTTATATATTTGACCGTGGGGTGTTACATGCAGATATGATAACCACGTGTTCCTAAGTAATAGTGAACCGACTGAGTTTATCTTCCTATAATCTCGCCGACTCATAGTCCTTCGGCTCCGACGTCTAAGGGCGTTGCGCGGGAAAGTCGGATCAATGCAGCAGATAGCATTGAAGTTTGGCGAACCGCATGGGCTCAAGGCGATCCATCCTCGTGTTGATCCGTTCTGTTGAAAGTTCCTCCCCTGGCCCACGAAGGGACGGCCTCGCGGAGTAATGGGTCTGGGGTTTTCCGTGAGGCCTTCTTACCTTCTAGTGGACCCGGGGGGTATCTGTCCCCCACAAAGGGTCCGTACTACCCGAGGCAAAAGGGATCACAGCTCATGGGTAAAGTGTGCAACCTCTGCAGAGTGTAATAAAACTGATATATCAGTTGTGCTTACGGTTAAGACCGGCCTTGGGATCCTCTTTGATTAGAGATACAGATGATCTGAGACACAGTGGTTGTATTGATGGTTTTGGTTACGATGATGATAATGATGTTCCTCGATGAGGAAATGGTTCACGGGTTGGTTATTGATAAAACTTGGCTTCTACTAATAATAAATACCTGATGAACTAAAAGCATCTGCTTTGATCCTAACCCCACATAATATAAAGCTAGTCCACCTCAGCCAAACGGGACATTTGCTGAGTACGTTGATGTGTACTCACCCTTGCTTTCACAAAACACCAGGTTGCCTTTGGTGCAACCTATGCTTAGGTAAAGAAGAAGAAGAAGAAGAGGAAGAAGGTGTCGAGGCAGACCTCAAGGAGTTCCAGGACTTCGACGAGTTCGAGGATTAGGCTAGCGACCTCCCCCATTTAGCTGCCTGTGGTGGGTTTGTTTACGTTCGCTACGTTTCTATTATGTGTAGTTTGATTTATATTATGTAAATGACTCTAGTATTTAATATTATTACTTACTCTTTATTGTCATTCGAAGCATTGTGCTATGATGAGTCATTTATGTAATCGCTGTGTATGTGAATTTCTGATCCTGGCACGTACATGGTTCGCATTTGGTTTACTTTCAAAACCAGGTGTGACAGTCCACTCTCGAGATTTTTATTTATAAAAATCACGGTATTGGTACTGTACATGGTCTGGTGGTAACGACTAGCTCTAGACGTCCAACGACTACTTCACAAGTGAAAGGGAAATGCGCCATAGGCCCATTTCTAACTATTTTGGTGATTCTGGGTCTAACACACTACATTGGACTAACTATCTTGATGTGAGTATGAGCACAAGTTCATTAAAGGCAATTTGAAGAGATGAAGTTCAAACAGGGGCCCAAATATGGAACTTGGAGTAAAATGGTATAATTGTACGGTTTGCACCTTTAGATATGTTGCATAGGTTCATTGCAATATTTCTAGCACTTGCTTTGGTCCTCTAACTTTTTTGTGAAGCAAAAGGTGCATTTTGGACTTGAAATGAGCCATATTGAGAATCCTGGTGAAAATATCTAATGGCTACATTTTGCTTTCTAAGGAAGGAGACAACAACTCTTAGGCCCCTTGGGGCTATAAAAGGACCCCCTAGGCACCTCAATTCTGAACTCAAGTACATCAAGAGATATACAACATTCTAACGCACTGCAACAACACATACTGGTTGTTTTAGTAAGATCTGAGCGCCAGTTTTGAGTTGTTCTTGTTGATTTGTGTTCTTGCGCTCTTGTGTTTGTGATTCTTGTGTGTGTTGCTGCTCATTGCTCTTGTGTGTGTTCTTTCTCTCCCTCCCTTACTCTACGTTGACAATGTGATCTTTTATAAGGCCACAAGAGACTCCAAGTTGTGGAAATTCCTTGCGAACGGGAATACTTGAGATATTAGGAAGAACTGTGGCACGCAAGCTTGATATAGGTGATCACTTGAGAGGGGTTGATTGCAACCCTCATCCAAAGGAGGACACCACAACGTAGATGTAGGCTTTTTTGAAACACTAGATAACATCGTGTGTCTCTCTTGTCCCTTTAGTTTATTATGATTTTCTTTCTTCATAAGTCCTCTACTTCACTTATGATATTGTTCTTAGTATAATTCATATCTTGAAAGAGCAATGAAGTGAAGAGGACTCTTTATTTCTTCTTGTGTGTCAAACTTGGATTTAGTTTACAATAACTTTATTATTAGACCAAGTTTGTGTTGTTTTAAGTTATTTTTGCATGATCACCTATCCACCTGTAACACCCTGAATTTTGGGGTATAAATTCTCTTCTCCAATATTCACTAAATTCGGGTGTTACTCTCTTTTTCTCTTCAAGTTTTGCTCCTTCCCCCTATTTTCAAAGCAATATAGGGACTGGTGTCTGTGTCGCGTGTAAACAAAACTCTAAGTTGATATTGTTGTTGCATCATGCCGGAGCATATTTATTTCTGTCTGGTGTTGTGCCTAGGCGTGCATTCGTTGAGTTTGGGTTTTTGATTCACGCAATGATTTTGATTAGAGAGCAAGCGAGATTGGGTAGTGGTGCAGCGGTCCTAGCCTGGCCTGGCTCGGCCCAACGTCCCGGCCTGCGGCGTGGCCCAGTCGCCCCTGCCCCCCATGCGCCCCCTCCCCACTCATTTTTCCCGCGCATCCATGAACTAGGAAGAGAGTAACCACCCTCTTCCTCTTCCTCCTCTCTCCCACCCTCTCTCCCTACCCCGTTTGGGTCCCTAGTGAGCAGTGGCTATCGTCCATCGAGCCCTGTGGTGAGCTTCCACTCTCCTCCCTCCCCTCTCTATTCTCCCTTCCTCCCCCTACGAACGGTGTCCCAGTCCCCGGAGCGCCCCCCTGCATGGCCCCCTGTGCGCGGCCCTCCCCGGCGAGCGGCGGTCGTCCCCGGTGCCCCCCTCGTTTGGCGGCCCCTGCGTGGCACCCTTCCCCGGCGGTGGCTCGACCCCCACGGCGCCCACCATCAGTGCGCCCTCCCTAGCGGCGGTCCAGCCCCGGCGGCACCCATCCCCAGCCCCGGCGCAGCCCCCTGCGTGGTGTAACACCCAGAATTTGGGGGTATAAAATTTCTTCTCTAAATGCCTACCAAATTTAGGTGTTACCTCTTGTCTCTCTCCCTAGACTTCCTCTCTCTTCCTTTTGATTATACTTAAGTCAATTAGGTGAGGGGTTAACTATTTATTTTATCAAAACCTATGTGAGTCATGAAATGTTGCATCATGTTGAGCCTAAATTATTCTTTTGTTTGATGCACATGTTTGAATTAGTTTGAATTTGAATTTGGTTTGAATTTGATTTGAAATCCATAGAGAAAATTAAAAAAAGCCTTTATAAATTTAGAGAAAAAGGGAAAACGGATTTTGGCCAGATAGCCTAGCCAGGCCGCGTGCGCGCGCGCCCGCTCCGCCTGACCGGTGGGTCCCACCTATCAGCGATGGCCCGCGTCCGCGCTCTCTCTCCCTCTCGCTGCCCAGTGGGGCTGGCTTGTTGGCGTCAGTTCCTTCGCGCTCGTGCCCGCTCTCTCTCTCTCTCTCTGCCCGGTGAGTCCGCCCTGTCAACGCTTAAGCGACTTTGCATCCTTAGGCGACTTTGCTTTAATCTAGCCAAGATTTTATTTTAATCTGGCTGCACCCTTAGGCGACTTTGCACCATTAGATGTCCTTGCCAAGATTTTGTTTTAATCTGGCTACACCCTTAGGCGTCTTCGCATCCTTAGGTGTCCTTTGTCACACGTTTGCCAACGAGGGTTTGCTTGCTGTTGTGGTGACTAATCTTTGTGGTAAAATACGGGGCTCGTATGAGCCTTTCGACCATGGGAGCAATGGCTAGGGGGATTGTGTTGCTTTATTACAAGGCTCTGCCTCATTAAAAACCTTGCCCCTTCGTGAAGAAAAGAATGCGGGCCTAAATTTTAGTGTTCTGAAGAAAATAGAAATTGCATGGGCATTTCTGAAGTCCCTGCTGATCGAAGTCAGTCTCAGACATGTCCAACTGTGGCCTAGGTGTACCCATGTTTGACTTGTCAGCCTATAGGCGTACGACGAAATCTTCTTAGTGACAATGTAGAGGCCTGCCCATTTTGGCTCGAGTTTGCCTCTTGATTGGGTTCCCGTTGTTTGTATGTGGACCAAGTCGCCCTCATCAAATTCCTTGATTTTGACTGACTTACCTCTCCATGCTTTTGTCACCTCCTGGTACTTGGAGAGTGTGACAAGGGCCTCACCCCTATAGTCTTCGCGTAAATATTTGATTGCTGGCTCATCCGCCTCAGCCATAGAGTGTTCCTGCACTCTTGGGACTTGAACTTAAGTTCTTGCGATGTCATCGCTTTGGCTCCATACATTAACTTGAAAGGGCTCAACTGTATGGACCTTGTCTCTGTTATGTTTAGTCCCCATATGATATCCAGTAGTTGGTCGACCCATTTTCCTTTCCTGTTGTCGAGTAACCTTTTCTTGACCGTTGTGAATATCTTGTCGTTGGCCCTTTCTATTACTCCATTAGACTGAGGGTGGTAAATGAAGGCAAAGTTGACTCTGGTACCGACGAACGCGCAGAAGTATTAGAAATTATGATTATCGAATTGTTTGTCGTTGTCCATGGTGATTATGGAGGGGGCTTTGAATCTGCAGATGATATTCTGCCAGAAATTTTTCTTTGTTTTATTAAATTAGTTTTGAATTTAAGGCTTTGATGTGAATTTCGGGCAAAAATTTGAATTTTGGGACAAAAATTGAATTTCAGTCTTTTTATAATTTTGGGCCGCACAAAATGAGCCAGGCACGTTTAATCAATTGTGTGCCAGGCCGTGGGCCGAGAGATAGGCCCATGGACAGACCCAGCATGACCCGAAATTCAAACGGGTCAGGCCAGCCCAAAATTTAAAACGGGCCGGGCCTTTTCGGGCTTGGGCCGGACCATACCGGGTGGCCTGAATGTACACCTATAGCGAGGGGTAGAGATGGCAATGGGCTCCAATCTCCGATTCCCCGCGGGAATTCCTTTAGTAGAGGATGGGGATGGGTAGAGATGGCAATGGGTAAATATCCACCGGGTATTACTACCCCATACCCATACCCACGACACAAAAATAACCCCATCGGGTCACCCATATACACTAGCGGGTATGGATTTACCCCCATACCCATACCCATGTGGGTATGGGTCACCCATCGGGTCACCCGTACCCGCAAAAGCTAAACATCTGTCAAAATATTATATGATACAAATGTCAAGTATATCCATCTAAATACCATTACAAAAATTGTAGCATCATTTAACCATCCATTCAACACACCAAAGATAATTGGATAAAGTAGTAACACTATGATAGTACTACATAGCACATTACGTGTTCCATTACATGGTCATTAAATTGTTGTTAAGCCTTCTATGACATTATGGCCTAAAAGGTTGTTAAATAGTAAAAAAGATGGATGACTAAAGTCAAAGTTCATGCTTGAGCTAAGTTTATATTGGGTATTTTATACCCACGGGTTAACGGGTATGGGTGAAGACGGAACGTTCTAATACCCGTTTACCCATTGGGTGAAGATTTTTGTCCAATAACAGACCCACGGGTAGAATATTTAGCCCACATACATACCCTAATGGAGTAAATACCCATTGGGTATCGGGTCGCGGGTACCCATTGCCATCTCTAGGGATGGGGAAGGTTCTACCTCCACGGGGATCTATACGGTGAAAAATCCTCCCCTAACGGGTAAACAAGGACGGGGATGAGAAGCATTCCCTACCCTCATTCCCCGCGGGGACCTGTTAAACTTATATAATGATAAAAATAAATAATTACCTTGTCAAGAGATCGCTCGTTGTATAAATGTGTTTATTTTTATGTACACATGATGATTTCTTATATCTGACAATGTGTATACGTGACAATGTTTTCTATTAATAACGAAGAAAGTATGTCATGATTAAAATTTAAGCAGGGACGGGGATCTCGACAGCGATTTATCCCCACGGGGAATGGGGATGGAGAAGAAATGACCCCGCAAGAGTTTGTGGGGATTCCCGCGGGGAACTTTTTTGTCACATACAGGGATGGGAAGCCAAAACTCGACAGGGAATTCCCCGTTGCCATTCCTAGCGAGGGGATTAAAAGATCTAAAATCCATTGCTATTTAAATTTGAATAGTAAAAAATTTTAGTCCACTCTATCCCTTTGATCCCAAAGAAGCTCTAAAATCTTTCGAAATTCTCTATTACTTAGAGCATCTCTACTAGTAACTCATAAAAAAACAACTCCAACAGTACCCTATTTTGCAAAATTTTGTCAAAAATATAGGACACTCCATGAAGTGACCTAAATATACTACACACCACAATAGTGCCCTATTTTATTTTCTACATCATTCTCAATATTTTCTTTCCTGATAATGTAATTCACTTCCAAAAATACATGATTTAGGGCTTAACTGTTGGAGCGCAATTTGCTTTTAGTGTCCTAAACACTTTGAATGATATATTATCTTAATCTTTAGGGCAATATTTTGAGTATATTTGACATTTAAATATTTGATGTGACGTGTTTTAGGGACTAAAGTTTAGTACGCGTCACATCAAATGTTTAGATGTCAGATATAAGTATTAAACATAGTCTAATTATATAAAAAATATAGATAAAGTCTAAATAATGAGGCAAAATTTTAAGACTAATTAATGCATGATTAACAAATTTAGAATACAGCATCACATTAGCCAATGAGAAATAATTAGACTTAATAGATTTATCTTATCATTTAGTTCGTATGTGTATAACTAGTTTTATAATTAAATTATGTTTAATATTTTTAACTAACATCTAAATATTCGATGTGATAGATACTTAAACTTTAGGACACGGAAACGCTTGACATTGCGACTATGTACAGAGACAACACGCTAGGCCAGTAGCCTCGCACTCACACGGACATGGTCCCTCCATGCGAGAACCATGTTGCAGGTGATTGCCTTCCCTGGTTGGCAATTGGTGCACGATCCAAGTTGCCTGTCCACGTGGTCGTGCTCGTGCACTGGGAAAAACACACAAAAGAAAAAGATTTGTTGTCCAGCTGACCAGCTCCGAGACGTGTGCCTTCTAATTGAAACATGGGCCCCACTCCCACCTGCCGGGCCAGCGGAAAACGCTAGGCCGTACGTATCCAACAGTCCAACTGTCCAAGCATGCCGAGTTGCCGACGCAGTCGGACAGCTTGGCAAACTCATGCTTCGCACTTTGATTTAAAAAATAAAACTCATGCTTTGCACTTTGGCTTCGAGAACGCCGGATCACGCCGTGTCGTCTCCTGCAGCTGTGTGCGGTGTGCCACTGTGCCTGTGTTTCTTTTTATTCCGTTCTTGGATGACATGGTGACACCTGTAGCCTGTAGGTAGTAGCTGTTAATAACAGTGACAGCGGAGAAGACAAGAGACGTCGTTGGTGGGGTAAATGCACGTTTGATGTCGGCACATTTATTCCTTGATGATGCCCCTTGCAAAAGCCAAGGAATCCTTACAACTGGCGACTTTTTCGTGCCTCAGTTCTCTTCGCTTCCACGGTGCACGCTTGCAGGGAGTTTCTTCCGCGTTCTTTGCGACGGCCGAGGCCGACGGAGAGCCCTCATGCACTATGCACACATGGGGAAGACTCAAGTGGCCAAGTTAGTTTTTTCTTAATACTCTCTCCCCACGTCTCCCAATAGTATTTATTTTAGCTGTCTCAAAATAGTATTTTTAGGTCTTATCTTTTATATTTACATTCAAACAGATAATAATAAATCCAGACACATATATAAAACACATACATCAAATGTTATATAATGGGTACCCAACAATCTTATTTTAGGAATTTGATAAAATTATCCAAAGATTTTTAAATTAGAATAATTTTTAATAAGAATTTTCTTACTTTTAAAGATACATCTCCTAAAATAGATGTGTTTACTAATAAAGATTAAGAGAAAGGAACCATATACGAGTTTAGTTATCTCTATGTTGAATTTTATATATATATATATATATATATATATATATATATATATATATATATATATATATATAAGTATTCTTTAAAGGATTTTATACACTAAAAGTATATTTTTTAAAATACCTATTTTTGGGAGTGTGAAGTGCATATTTAAAATTATTTGCTTAAATAGGATAATAAATAAATATATAACTTGTATATCATGCTGGAGTTTTATTTGCTTGTGCATTTAGTTTAGAAAGTTCAAAGTTGGATTTGAATTGAAATTGAAAAAATAAAACAAAAAAACAAAAGGGAAAAGAAGAAGAAAAAAGAACTAGCATTTGGCCCGAAGTTGCACGCTCCCGGCCCAAACTCATCCCACTTCCCTCTGATCTCCATCCTGCACGACCACAGCCCCATTCACACTGCCAGGTGGGGCCCACATGTCATATCCCCTTCCAAACGCATGTTGGGACTCCTTCGCGGCCGTGAGGGGGGCCACAGGTCAGTCGCGTTAGGAGGGAACGATTGGGTTGTCTCACTTAGTAGTGGGACCACCGGGGCAGCAACGTCTTCAACCAAACTCCTCTGCATCGTCGTGATCTCCGGGATTTTCCATCGAATCCCACCATCTGTAACGGCCTCGACAAGGATTCTTTGGGCGAGGGACTATAAATACTGAGGCTCGCGACCCCCTGGCTCAACCACCGTGAATGCCATGTGCTCACGTCGAGAAATTTCCATCGTCGAGCAGTCACAAAATTGAGAAACGTCACCGAGAGTCGCGGGAGCCGTGTGGGTGGAATGGCTTCGTTTCACCGTCGTTTGGGCCCCAACAACAGACATAGGACCTGCGTGAGATCAAAAGGATAGTGTGTGTGACCTTTCTGTACGGGGGTGGCGGTCGATGTTGGGGGAAATCCTCACCGGAGCCAAGTCCCCATCGCGGTTCCGCCTCGCGCCGTGAACTAACTTCACCTCAGCACCATTCTCGATGAGATCTCTCCCCACAATTTAGCCATACTCGTATAAGCATGTAGCATCCATTAGAACTCGGATTAGGTCATCGGATCACTAGGAGGGATTCTCGTCGGTGGTGCGCCGTCGCTAGCAAGTGCATGGCTAGGAAACCATCATCGGGATGAGGAAGAGATGCTCATAGTCGTTGATTCCATGGCAATCAACTCAAATTAGAGAGAAGCATACCCCTTTGGAACATTAAATCACGACCCTGGATTTTAGATCTAATGGTGTAGATCGCATACCGATTCACATCTTAATCTTGGTCGTGGATTCAAGATTTGGTGGCTAGGGATGCGCGACATGTTACATCAGATATGGATATGTTATTAAATAGCCCCTGAATTATCAAGAACTATCATTAAATCAATCTGCAGTCCGGATAGTTTAAGAATCCATACGCTTAAGTCATGAAGTTTATAGTTTAGTCCCTGGTCCTTTATAGAATAGTGACTGTAGTCCAAGAGTATCTGTAATTATATGACATAGAATTAGAAAATACCTTTTAGGACAAAAATAATTCTAAAAACTTAGAAAATTCATATTTTCTATGTTTCAACTTCAAAGTTAGAGGTTCTCAAACCTACGCCTTGTCTCGGCGCGCGTAGAATATTATGACACAATTTCTTTTCATGTTTGGTGTACTGCAATTTTTAACTATTATTTGCATGTATGTTTGTACTATTGCGTTTAGATGAGCGAGCGTACATGGATTGGAAGGCCATCACATTTGGAGACTTTGAGTAACAGGTTATCGCAGTAAAAGGCAAGTGTGTCCTTGATCACATTGTTTGACCTAATAATATTAGGTTTTATGTTCTCACCTTGCCTGCATAGTAAGGTTAAATTGATTTGAACCTAATAGGTTACTTAATTTTGTTTACACTTGTTGGGGTTTCGGACCCGGGGGGTCCCTGGACCGACGAGTAAATTTGTCGCTGCGTGTCCGTGCCCAGATGGGTTGGTGCGAGATGAAACACAAGGGGAAAACGAGCCTTGTATTATCCTGCACCAGAGTGCTCGTAGTAGGGGTTACAAGCGCTGCGAGAGGGCAAGAGCGAGAGGGCGAGTATGAGAGGGCGAGAGAGAGAGAGAGAGAGGGAGAGAGGGTCTGGCCCGGCTCGTCCTCTCTCGTCCCTTTGCCATGCGTTCATGTATTCGTACGCTCGTACGTTCGTTCCTCCTGGACATCCCCTTTTATAGACATAAGGAGATGGTCCAACTGTACAATGGGGGTGTAGCTATGCGCTACGTGGCCAGCAGGGAAGTGCCTGGTCGCTATGCACGTGTTGACGTGTCCGTCGGAGAAGTGCATGTGCCCTGTAGAAGCACAGCTGTTGGCGCTGCATGGATCCTGCTGACGTCTCCTTGCTTCCGTAGGGGGCTTGAGAACCACCGACGTCATGGACGCATGCGGGGAACCATCATTGCCTGTTACCGGTGTAAGCTTGATGGGACGCCGGTCTTGTTCCTTCGTAGCCTGAGCTAGCCAGGAGTAGGGTGATGATGTATCCCTTGCGGCGCGGTCGATCTGAGCCTGAGGTCGGTAGAGGCGGCGGCTCCTCCGACGCCGAGGCCCAGGGACGAGCGAGGACGTGACTCTTCTCCCGAGGCCGAGGCCGAGGCCGAGCCCTGGGGTCGGGTGAGGCGGAGCTTCTTGTTGCGCACGAGGCTGAACTTGACCGTTGTCGGTTTCGCCCGGGTGGTTGGCACAACAGCCGGAGCGGGGCGGGCGGCGCTGTTTTCCTGTCAGATCGATCAGTGAAAGAGCGAAGTGACTGCGGTCACTTCGACCTTGCCGACTGAGGCGCGTGTGTCAGGATAAGGTGTCAGGCGATCCCAGCATTAAATGCGCATGCAATACGGTCGGCTGGTAAGGCGATTTGGCCAAGGTCGCTTGCACGACAAGGCTTGCCTTTGGCTGAGCCGAGGGTGCGCTTACTGCCTGAGGAGACCCTCAGGCGAGACGTGAACTCGTTCGGGACCACTGTTCCGCCCGAGGCTGGGCTCGGGCGAGGCGAGATCGCGTCCCTTGGTAGATGAAGCTTTGACTTTGACCTGAACTGTAAGCCTTTATGGTTTGTTCTGAAGGTGTTTTCAAGCCGTGTTTAGGAGTGTTGAGGGTACCCCTAATTACGGTACCCGACAGTAGCCCCCGAGCCTCGAAGGGAGTGCAGGCACTCGCTTGGAGGCTCTGCCGGATTTTTGCGAGGGGACTAGCCTTTCTCGGTTATGTTTTGTTTCGGTGGGTGCGCGCGAGCGCACCCGCCGGGTGTAGCCCCCGAGGCCTCGGAGGAGTGGTTTGACTCCTCTGAGGTCTTAATTCGTGTTGTAATGCCTCGGTCGGCCTGGTTGTTCCCTCATGCGGCCTGGCCGCAGCCCGGGTGCATGGTCAGGCTCCGAGTTTTTGAGCTGGTTTGTTGACGCTGTCAACAGTTTTGGCCGCAGCCGGGTGCGAGGGCAGCCCCCGAGCCTCTGCACTGAGCGAGAGGGCGATCAAGGACTGTCTCGACTTTTATTATACGCCCCTTCGTCGCCTTTTCGCAAGGAGGAAGGGGGGAAAGCGCCATGTTACCCTCGGAGGGCACCGATCATGGCGTTTCCAGTGAGTTGCTAACGGGTGATCCGAGTGGACGCTCGTGCCCCGTTCGTTAGGAGTCGGCTAGTGGCCCAGAGGCGCACTCCAAAAGTACCTGCAGGGGATTTGCTGGACCCGGATCCATTTCGATAGGGTCCAAGGGCTCGATGCCTCCCTCCGGTGGGATTCCATTACAAATCGTTCCTGCTGGTCTCGGAAATGTCCTAGGGTACCTCAGGAGCGTAGCCCGAGCCTCGGCCATGTAACGGACGTACCCAGGGTCATCCCTCACTCTGCGTGCTCTGGGGCGGCTGTCGAACCCTTCTGAGGGGCCAGCCTTCGAACCCCTGATCAGTAATGGGCATGGAGCCCGAGTGCTCTGGGGCGGTTGCTGGACCCCGCAGGGCGCAACCTTCGAACCCCTGATTAGTAGGAGGGCTCGGGGGGCCTGAGTGCTCTGGGGCGGCTGCTGGACCCCGCAGGGCGCAACCTTCGAACCCCTGATCAGTAGGAGGGCTCGGGGGCCCGAGCGCTCTGGGGCGGTTGCTGGACCCGCAGGGCGCAACCTTCGAACCCCTGATCGTAGGAGGGCTCGGGGGCCCGAGTGCTCTAGGCGGTTGCTGGACCCCGCAGGGCGCAACCTTTGAACCCCTGATCAGTAGGAAGGGTGGTGCCCCAGGGCTCTGGGGCGTTTGCTGGACCCCGCAGGGCGCAACCTTCGAACCCCTGATCAGTAGGAGGGCTCGAGGGCCTGAGTGCTCTGGGGCGGCTGCTGGACCCCGCAGGGCGCAACCTTCGAACCCCTGATCGGTAGGAGAGCTCGGGGGCCCGAGTGCTCTGGGGCGGTTGCTGGACCCCGTGGGGCGCAACCTTCGAACCCCTGATCAGTAGGAGGGCTCGGGGGCCCGTTTCCTTCGTGGAGAAGGATCCTTTTCGAAATATCCCCTTTCTCGGTCCCTGTGGCAAGAGAGAGAGAGGAAACGGAAAAGGATATGAATTTAAAAATCGTGGCGCACCTTTTTTGACGCGGTCATCATGACAGAGGTGAAACGTCGCCTGCTTCGCCTGCCAACGGTGTCGCTGGCTCTACCAAGTAGTTAATGCGACGGGACGGGCGATTTGCGGGGCGTCTGTTGTGCGGGCGCGGGCCGTTCAAGGAACAGAAAGATCGTTTCCCCTCTGAGTTTGAATTTCGCGGCGGATTCGGGCGAAGTTTTGAATGAACCTCGCCCGGGCCTTTATATACCCGGAAGAGGGGCCGGCGGTGGTTCTTCACCCTGCCGTTTGTGCTCGCCTTCTGCTTCAGTTTAAGCAACCTAAGAGAGTAGCCAAAGGAGAGAAAACCGCGCACCTCATCCCTTCCGCCGCCACCGCTTATGTCCGGCGATGGCTGACAAGGTGTCTGTTGTTTTGCCGCGCGACCCGTGGCCATTCTCGACTGTTTCTGTGGGGGACCTAGAGGCCCTTGTCGCCGATGGTTTGCTGCATCCCCTCTCCGGCGAGCCGCAGCCGGAGTGGATGGCCCCCGGGAGTGGTGTAACACCCGGGCTTTAAGGAACAAAGCCGGGTGCATCTCATACATGCGCCAAAGAAGACAACATATATAATAACAGAGTGTATAGAGATAAATGTCATAAAGCATCAGAGTATTTATTACATAGCGGAAGACTTATTACAAAATAAAGATAAATATAAAACGAACTAAGGATCGTTGGCGCCAATGTCAACTGAGAAACGCCACCTAGATCAGATCATACTCCTTGCCTTGTGGCTCCTCCTGAACCACCTGCTCATCTCCTGTGGGGGGTGTGAGACAGCAAGAGTGAGCTCACATACGTTCATAGCTCAACAAATCGTGGGGAATAATGTGACATGAACTCACCAAAGGTGGGAGTTCATGAAGTGTAAGGCTGATCAATGTAATAAAGGCTGAAGCTGAGCATTGCTTTTATAAGTTGGTCAAAATTTTATTAGCAGTTACTATGTGTAAGTAAATACCAAACCTTAGAAATAATAAGTAAAAAGTAGTAATAAAATAATCCCAAATGCAATGATATGACAAATTAAGTTTAAGTTCCATAAATTAATCATGTGAGTGTCCGAGCCGCTCATGACCGTGAGCACGGCTAGTATACCAGTTTTACACTCTGCAGAGGTTGCGCATCTTTACCCACAAGTCGTGTTACCCATTTGCCACGGAGTTGATCAGACTCCATACACCTCTACCTAGGAAGCGAGGCAGGGTACCACTACGAGGCCTTTACAAAGTTCCACTAGCTTCAGACTACCCGCTACAGTTTATAGGAAGCTCCAGTGCAGGGTTCTTGCCTGACCGCCATCGCAGCAAAATCAACCCAAGGACCTCCCTACACTGACCACTCCCCTACTGTTGGGGACTTGTTCTCAAATGCTATGAGTTAAGAACAAGGCAACATAAAAAGTGTTAAGCACTAAGGTCCTTCGTCCTTCGAAACATTATGCCCCTTCGGGAAATAATGATTTTAGGACGAAGGTCATAAGATACATACCTTCGTAAATATAATAAATAATGCCGAAGGATTCATATAAAGCGTGAAACATAAACATCAACATGGAATCATTTCTATTTTATTAAAACGGAGAAATAGAAATGATTTCAAATTATAAATGTACCTTCGGTCCTGAGAGAGGGTAAAAAGTACAAGCGTGACGCAAAAGCCAATGCCAAGTCAGCGTGAACAGTACGGGAGTACTGTTCATCTATTTATAGACGCGGGACGCAGCCCACGTAAAATTACATCCATGTCCATTACATTTGTTAATGACTTATGGAAATCTGTCGAGGCCCACGTAGTCTTTTCATCTCTAAGTCGGTTTCCCCTTCTGTCATCGCGCCGAAGCTTCCCTGCGCACAGCTTCGGCTGCGCTCGTCCTTCGTCTGGTTCAGGCTTCATCCTGGCCGTGCCTCATATTCATAATTCTGAGTCCGAAAATACCTGTTCACATAATCCACTTGGAAAACATTGTCAAATCATGTTTTTGAGGACCTTCGGAGTACGAAGGCCCCCAACAGTAGCCCCTCGCAATATTAATTTGTCAATAATAAATTCAGATTGCGATATGGACGAAGGCCTTGAGCCGACGGTCCGAAAAAACACCTTCCCTTTGCTAGAATAGCAACATCCACTGACAGGCGGGGCCTTTCAATTTTCAACGCCCTGGGCGTATAAATAAGATCGGACCGCAGACTCATTTGGTACGCATACTTGCCATCTGCTTCGGCCCACTAAAATTTTTAGCTCTTGTGCATTAAGATTGGTGACCTTTTTGAGTTCGAAGCGTCGGCCCTGAAAACAGTTTTTTAGCATTTCCGAAGATGTCTGAAGGCAAGAAGATTCCTGCGGAGACGAAGCTGAGCCTCGAGGAAGAGAAGAATCTGGGGTTCCTGATTGCGATGGCGGAGACCAATACAGAGAAAATCACCAAAGAGATTCTCGAAGGTTTGTCCGAAGATACTGGTGACAGCGACAGCTATGATGTAGAAAGTGGCGGGGAAGAGGCCGAAGATCGCCCATGGCGGCCAAGTCACACGGTTTTCGGGAAAACCACTATCAAGCGGAGCCATATTGATAATATGAGGGGGCGGTATTTTCGAGATATATCTATTGTGAGGGCTGACGCTGGAGAAAAAACTTCTCCCACCCCCGAAGAAGATGAAGTTGTGATTTTTCGAAGCTTTCTCAAGGCTGGGCTTCGATTCCCCCTGAGCGACTTTGTTGTCGAGGTACTGAAAACATTTCAAGTCTACCTTCATCAACTTACTCCCGAAGCTATCATAAGAATGGGGATATTTGTCTGGGCTGCAAGAAGTCAAGGTTTAGAACCGAATGCTAAAAGTTTTTGCAATATTCATGAACTGTTATATGAGACGAAGCCGTGGGGAAAAGAACAATATCACAATAATTTTGGGTGTTACAGCTTCGGTGCCCGCTCCGGGTCAAGCCGCCCTGTGCCAACCTTTCGGAAGAGATGGCCCGGGGCCTGGATGGCTGAATGGTTTTATGTAAAAAACGACTTAACAGTGCAAGAAAATGTCAAGAGTATCATTATGCACCCTATCTGGCAACGCTTCGGACTTCGAAGGCCGAAGGTTGAAATGGACGAAGCAGCCGAGGAATGCCAAAGAGCCTTCGGCATAGTCTGCTCATTCATTGGGACAAGGGACTTGGTCCAAGAGCACATTGCCTTCAGGGTATGGCCACTTGCAAATAAGTGGGAAATGCCGAAGGAAACTATTAAAGAGTCCGACGAAGGCGGACTAGTTAGACTAAAATACACATTCAAATATGCAGATAAATTTGTCGAACCTGATGATGACTGGCTGAAGAGCATTGAAACTTTAAGTGATGAACTACTTGGGGCATATTCAAAGGCCGAAAATACTGCGCTATCAGCAGCCTTCGGAGGCCGAAAAAAGAAAAGGCTCAACCGTGTGTTTGACGCAGTCGGGTTTATGTACCCTGACTATCATTATCCGGTATTGGGTCGCAAAAGGAAAAATTCTTCTCCTGCGATAGAAGCTACCACAAGTGCCCCTAGTGAGCCAGCGCCTCAAAGAAAAAAGATGAAGGTGCTCACCCATCGGACACGCTTTATTGAGCCGGCCACAGTGCCAGAATTCATTGGTGAAGCCTCTTTGGCCTCTGAAGCTACCGAACCAGCTTCAGTGCCAAAGATGGAAGAAAAGATTGAAGCGCCTTCAGCGGAAAAATCAGAGAAACCGAAGGTTGACGAGCCAAAAATGTCTGAAATCTTAAGTCCCTCGGTAAATGTCGAAGCAATAAAAAACCAAAAGGGGCCATCGGTGACCCCAAAAAGGAAAAGAATGGTAAACGTACTAGATGTCTTGGAGACGATCAAGTCTTCAAGCACAACTCCAAAAAAGAGTGTTGAAGTTGCTGAAGCTTCTACTGAAGCTTCGACGCAACAAGCTGAAGCTGAAGCTGGGCCTTCAGAGCCCTACAAGGAGCAACCTTTGGAAACCGAAGCAATAAAAATATCAGAACCAGTTGAAGTTGAAGAAATTGACACTGCCATCCCCGAAGCTCCTGCCAGCATGTATGATTACATTATACGACACGCTTCGGGGAAGAAACTGTCTGCAGAAGAAACTTTTGAAGCTAACCATTATGCGAAAGAGCTAAAATATCCGAAGGGGGCAGTAATATTCAATGGGACAAATGAAGATGACTTCCTATACTGCCTACCTGATAATAAAGAACTATCTGTCTGCCGAGAGATGGCCAGGAGTATAGGCTTTCCGAAGCTCGAAGCTGGATTAAGCGCTATGACGAAAGAGGATCTCGCAGACAGTCTTGCATACAATAGCCTAAAGGTTTGGGAATTAATCGTTTGAAAAAACTTTTTTAATACGTAATTCATTCCTATATTCTTATATGGATTCTTTTTCGTACAGGGCTTAATTCTAAGCAACGCATTAAGAGCCCAAAAAAGCGCCGAAGATGAAAGCTATGAGATTGCGTTCAACAATTTACGCTCCGAAGTTATAAAGCTGAGGAACGAAGCTCTAGAAAAAGACAAAATTCTGGTTACTCTAGTAGACAGGATAAAAAAGGACGAAGCTGCTGCAAAGATTCAGGCCGAAGCTCAGAAACACGAGATCAAAGATCTTCAGAAACAACTAGCCCGGGCGAAAGAAGAACGTGTGCTTGAGGAAACGAAACGAGAACTTAGTGATCATATGGTGGATAAATTGGAGTTAAGGGTTAAGGAGCTTCGTGCCTCTCAAAGAAGATGTTATGTTAAATCTGTAGAATGCGTGAATAAAATTAAAAGCAGCTTCGCCAGCGTGGGCGCCTTTTCCAGCGAAGAGAATTTCTCTCGAGGTAATCCCGAAGGTCCACTGGAATGGATTAGTCATGAAGCAGAGGCCTTCGAGGAGATCCTGAGCAGTCGTGGCGACATCTGCGCTTTTTCGGGCGCCAGAGGAATTGCCTCTGTCTTAGAGAAGAAAGGTTGCGGGCATGTAAAATTTTTAGCTCAGTCCGAAGCTGCCTTATCTTCCGAAGACATCAAGGACCCCTCGGCCGAAGCAAGCGTTGTTGGTGGCAAATTTTTTACTGATATCTGGAACGACGGCGGCCGAGGAATGGCGCAAGAAATCATCCAAAGGAGCGAAAAAGGCATCCATGATGCTAGGAAAGTGGCTGAAGCTGCCGAAAGGAGTACAGAGCCCGAAAGGCAATTAGGTATTAATTAGCCGCTCTTATTGTGTTGTAATTTTTATTTCAAACTTTGCTCACGATTTGTAATAGTAATGAAGAAATATTCTTTTGCCTCAGAAGCCGCTGAGTCGACTGACGACCCGCACACAAAAGGTGATGATGAAATTAAACAAATGGCCGAAGCTATTATGGACAAAGTTGTTGATCAGCTTCTAAATGAAGCCGCCGAAGCAGTATTAAAAGAAGACTAGATGCTATTTAGAAAAAACATTTAAAGTGTGATCTTTGTAACATTTTGTACATTTGAATGTAATATACAAGTTTCTTTCCATTATTCAATTCTTTACGATGCATGAAACTCTACATACATACCATTTTTGAGCCTTCGGCGAAAAAACACCTTCCCTTCTTTTCATGCTTCGTGAAGAAGACATTCTCCGTAAAAACTGTTCTGATAAATCATATCCATGCTTCGTGAAAGCATTCTCCGAAGCTAAACAATTTTGTTATGGCACTGATGAAACTCATACATGCTTCGTAAAAACAGCCTCCGAAGCTATTTTCCGAAGATTATCATTGTATTCCCTCGTGACTTTGCACAATTTGCCCTTTCTCAAATCATTCTTTCGAAGGTTAATACTGTGTGCCCTTCTTTTGCCGTATGCAACATGATGTATGATGCTTATGCTATGCGGAATGATGTGATGATGTTATGTTATGCAAATGACGTCTGTTCCGAAGATACACACAAAATACATTCGTAAGCTCTGCATTCCCTTAGGAACGTCTTTGGAGCCTCTTCGTCTTTTACTTAGACGGTATCAGCGTTGACTTTTCGCTGTAAGCCTCCCTTAGGGGCTTCTTCGTCTTTTACTTAGACGGTATCAGCGTTGACTTTTCGCTGTAAGCTCTGCATTCCTTTAGGAACGACTTTTGAGCAGAAAACTTACACTGCGCTCCCTTTGGAACGGCTTTTTGTGACTTCATAAACTTACTCTGCGTTCCTTAGAACGACTTTCTGTTAATCCGAAGGATTTTTAATATTTCAAAGGTCCTCCTTGTTAACACAAAAACTTCAACAACTTAATCCTGAGGAGAAAATAGATTTTCCTCGTGGGAAACAGCGAAATTATTACATGAAAACGATCAATGTTTTTTGCTACAGAGAATAAAACTGAATGGAAAAAACTGCTATCAAAGGTAGGATATGTGTCAATAAATGTGCTTCGACTCTGGCACAGTGCTGTTGACTGTGCGAGCTTCGGATTGTTCTCTGAAGTCCCTTTGATGTGGAGCATATTGACTCCCTTCTGGCTGTTGACCCTGTTGCAATGGAGGTGGAGGCGGGGGCTGTTGCCAGGAAGCTTGAGGTTGACTTGCCGAAGCTACAGAAGCTGCAGGGTGGTTATCTATGTACTGTGGGATGTAAGGCGGATGATACGAAGCAGTATGCATGACCTGCTTCGGCTGAACTTGTTGGGATGTAGCTTCAGCTATCTCCTTTTGCTTCTGGATTGTAATATGGCACGTCCTGGTGGTATGGCCCTTGCCTTCTCCACAGAACAAGCAAAACAATTTCCTTGGTTGATCTCCGAATCTTCCGCCGAAGCCCCTGGCGCCTCTGCCTCTCGGAGCTGGTGGCCGGAAGAAAGCTTGTTGTTGCCCCGAAGCCTGTGAGGAGCACTGCGGTCTGCTCTGTTGACTCCCCTTATCATCATTCTGAGTGGAGCTGTGAATGGACCGGACATGCCTCGGGTTGTATCTTCCTCCGAAGCCCCTGGTCATTTCAGAAAATCTGAAGGCCTCCTCCCTTCTTTGGCGAAAGTCATTGTCAGCACGAATGTACTCATCCATCTTTTGGAGCAGTTTCTCCAGGGTTTGAGGCGGCTTTCTAGCAAAGTATTGAGCTGCAGGCCCAGGACGAAGCCCCTTGATCATGGCTTCAATAACAATTTCATTGGGCACCGTTGGTGCCTGCGCCCTCAAACGTAAGAACCTTCGGACATAAGCCTGAAGGTATTCTTCATGATCCTGAATGCACTGGAACAAAGCTTGAGCTGTGACCGGCTTCGTCTGAAATCCTTGAAAGCTGGTCAGTAACATATCCTTCAGCTTTTGCCATGAAGTGATCGTTCCTGGCCGAAGGGAGGAATACCAGGTCTGAGCAACACTCCTGACGGCCATGACGAAAGACTTCGCCATGACTGCAGCATTGCCCCCATACGAAGACACTGTTGCTTCGTAGCTCATCAGGAACTGCTTCGGGTCTGAGTGGCCGTCGAACATGGGAAGCTGAGGTGGCTTATAGGATGGAGGCCAAGGTGTAGCCTGCAGCTCAGCGGATAAAGGAGAAGCATCATCGAAAACAAAATTTCCCTGATGGAAATTGTCATACCAGTCATCTTCGTTGACGAAGCCCTCCTGATGAAGGTCTTTCTGCTGAGGCCTTCTGTTTTGCTCATCATGGGTGAGGTGGCGGACTTCCTCAGAGGCTTCGTCTATCTGCCGTTGCAGCTCAGCTAGCCGGGCCATCTTCTCCTTCTTTCTTTGCACCTGTTGATGTAGGATCTCCATATCCCTGATTTCTTGGTCTAGCTCTTCCTCCTGAAGCGTCGGGCTGACAGCCTTTCTCTTCTGGCTTCGGGCCTCCCGAAGGGAGACGGTCTCCTGGTTGTGGTCCAGCGGTTGCAGTGCTGAAGCCCCAGTCGCTGAAGCTTTCTTCGGCGCCATAGCGAAGGTCTATAGCTTCCGAAGGTGTCCAAAAAAGCTCGAAATGGAAGTGAGTTCACCGGAGGTGGGCGCCAATGTTGGGGACTTGTTCTCAAATGCTATGAGTTAAGAACAAGGCAACATAAAAAGTGTTAAGCACTAAGGTCCTTCGTCCTTCGAAACATTATGCCCCTTCGGGAAATAATGATTTTAGGACGAAGGTCATAAGATACATACCTTTGTAAATATAATAAATAATGCCGAAGGATTCATATAAAGCGTGAAACATAAACATCAACATGGAATCATTTCTATTTTATTAAAACGGAGAAATAGAAATGATTTCAAATTATAAATGTACCTTCGGTCCTGAGAGAGGGTAAAAAGTACAAGCGTGACGCAAAAGCCAATGCCAAGTCAGCGTGAACAGTACGGGAGTACTGTTCATCTATTTATAGACGCGGGACGCAGCCCACGTAAAATTACATCCATGTCCATTACATTTGTTAATGACTTATGGAAATCTGTCGAGGCCCACGTAGTCTTTTCATCTCTAAGTCGGTTTCCCCTTCTGTCATCGCGCCGAAGCTTCCCTGCGCACAGCTTCGGCTGCGCTCGTCCTTCGTCTGGTTCAGGCTTCATCCTGGCCGTGCCTCATATTCATAATTCTGAGTCCGAAAATACCTGTTCACATAATCCACTTGGAAAACATTGTCAAATCATGTTTTTGAGGACCTTCGGAGTACGAAGGCCCCCAACACCTACTGCCCTTGCCCCTTTCGGGTAAGGTAGCCCTCCACTAGCTTTCCTAGTTAATCAGCCAAGGGCGTCCCATTAAACCCTTATGGTAGCACTGTTTTCCCGGGTGGTTCTCCATGTTCCCATTAACATAATGATCTTAACATGAACATTGAAGAATAAAACAGATAACAATAAATAGTATAACAATGAGTGATGAATATCTCTATACCCAAATCCACATAAAGCAATAGCATGTACTACCCAAAACTTTAGTAGTAAAACCAGTGGTGAAGCAAGGTATAAAGATAGTCAAATCTAGGGTATCCTATTGGGTCCCAGCAAAATTATCCTATGCAGATCATTATGAATAATAAGAACATGAATGGGTAAAAGAAGTGATAAGGGCACAACTTGCCTTCCACGAGCTCCTGCTCAGCAGTCTCGACCAGCTGAACCCCAGAATCCTCTGTAGCTTGCTCGTCTACTCGCATCAACACAATACATACATAGTATAGCAAAAATTAACATTACACCAAACATATAAATAAAATACACAGTAATAATCTAGACATTAAAATGAGATCATAGGAACTGGATTTATTAATTTTGGATTTATAGATTTTAAGTTATGATTTTTCCAATGTTTTATGTATTTAATACATGATTAAGTACTAGAATAATTCTAATGTGCTTTTCATGCCAAAATAGTGGCACAAATAGATAGACAATAATATTATGAAAATTTAGAAACTGGAATGGACCAATTTGGAGTTCATATGGAGTTTCTATAAATTATACAAATTCTAGGTATTGTTTTTATTTTAAAAACTCATTTTCCAATTCATTTTTTTCTGATTTAATAACCCACTGGACTGGGCCTCAATAACAGAAAACAGCAGGGATCTCGGTGTAAGTGTTTCTAAGACTTAGAGAGTCCCTGGCGTGGACGGCGGGTTGATTCTCTAAATTTATAAGGTTTTTTCTGCAAAATGGCATGGCGAAGGGGTATCGGTTGATTATGGCCATTGGATTAGAAACCAACCGCCCAGATTGACTCACCACTCACGCGAACCGGTATGCGCTATACACCCTCTGATCTGATCCCGACGCCCCGGATTTAAAATCTCTAAACCGATCCTCGCCTGTCCGATCTGAATCGGACGGCCACGCTACTTCAGACCAGACGACATCTGTCATTAAATATGGACCGCGCACCAGGCGATCTACGGTTCCGACCAAAGCCAGCTAACCGGTATTCCCTCGTCTAATCCCGATCGCCCGTGCGCGATCCGACGGCGCACGATCTTCCCCCCAACGGAGCACACACGCACGGCGGTGCCGCCCCGCACGCTCGGCGGAGCACGCCGACGAGGCTGCCAGTCGTCCGTTCCCGAGTGCCAAACCTAAATTGGACCGAGCTACGCGTAGAGGAGGTCAAGGCGAATCCGTTGGTGGGCGCATTACCTCGGTATGAAGCGGTGACGGCCCTGCCCACGCGTTCAGGCGGCTCGGCGGTACCCCGCAGACTCCGGTGAGCAATTACTGGTCGCTCCATCGTCGATTCCGCCCGATAGCGTCGCGGAAAGCCTCACAATAGCTCGGTGCAGGTTCCTGGCCCAATCTTAGGCTTCGGGTGACGGCGGGGTGCAGATTATGTGACAACGGGGAGCTCGGCGATGGAAGTCGGGGTCGTGCACACAATGCGCGCAAAGGCGAGTTTAGGGCTGCGGCGCTTGATTCATATAACCCGAGGCCGCGCACGATGGTTACGCGAGATTTGTTGGAGTCAACGCCCGGATTCCGCGCTTGAATCACGGGCACGCCCAACGGTGCACGCGACGATCTTGGTTGGGGATGCCGCGACCGAGATGACAGAGAGGTCCCACGAGACAGTGTGCCAGGAGACGGAGTGGTGCGCGATGTAACGGCTGCCAGGGCGGGCCCGCGTGACAGTGGTGCGGGTGAGGAAGTGGCATGCGGCTTAGAGGGGCAAATGGGCTGAGATAAGGAAATGGGCCCAGCGCAGATTTTGCCATTTTCTTTCCTTTTTCTTTTTATTTTTCTGCTCCTCTTTTCTTCAAGTTTATTTCCAATTCAAATTTCAATTCCAATTCAAAATGTGTAGCCAATTCATCTTCATATTAAATGTTCAGCTTGAACATGGTATGGTGATTATTTATTTATTTCTAAATTTTATTTGGTTTTGTATAGTATTTCTCTTTCTATTTTACTTCCAATTCTCCCAATTTGCACTTTTGGGTTAAATCCCAATTCTCAACCTATTATTATATTTTTATCCATTTTACTATGTTATTAAATGCACAAACAAAGATCCAATATGATGCAATGGTTTTATTTCTAGGTTACAATGAGTATGGGGCAAAAACACATAGTGAGATCTACTCTCTTCAGATTGTTTACAAATTGGGTATTACAAGTCCTACCCCCCTTAGAAAGAATCTCGTCCTCGAGATTTAGGAAGGACTAGGGAAAAGATGGGGGAAATCTATGCGAAGCTCTTCTTCTCTCTCCCAAGTAGCTTCATCTTCTCCGTGGTGACTCCATTGTACTTTGCACATCTTTATCACCTTATTTCTTGTAACTCGAGTCAAAGTGTCCAAAATCTTGATAGGGTACTCAGCATAGGTCAGATCATCTTGAACACTAAGGTCCTCCATCGGTAGTTGCTCCTCAGGTACCCTGAGGCACTTCTTTAGTTGGGACACGTGGAATACATCATGTACATCTGATAGATGATCGGGCAACTTCAGTTGATATGCAACTTCCCCCACTCGCTTTAAGATCAAGAAAGGTCCAATGAAGCGAGGGGACAACTTTCCTTTAACTTTAAATCTCCTCATACCTCGGATTGGTGACACCTTCAGATACACGTGATCACCCTCCTTAAACTCCAGTAGTCTCCTTCTATTATCAGCATAGCTCTTTTGCCTGGATTGTGCAATTCTCAAATTTTCTCTTATCATTCGAACTTGTTCTTCTGCCTCTTGTATAAGTTCAGGCCCAAAGAACTGTCTTTCACCAGTTTGATCCCAATACAGTGGTGTCCTGCACTTTCTGCCATACAGAGCCTCAAATGGTGACATCTTCAAACTGGCCTGGTAGCTATTATTATAGGAGAACTCTGCATATGGTAAGCTCTTATCCCAACTTCCACCATGTTTAAGAGCACAAGCTCTTAACATATCCTCTAGCACTTGGTTGGTCCTCTCAGTCTGCCCATCAGTCTGGGGATGGTAGGCTGAACTAAAATTCAACTTTGTATCCAAGCTCTCATGCAACTTCTTCCAAAATCGAGAAGTAAACTGTGATCCTCGATCAGACACGATCTTCTTAGGCACTCCATGTAGACAAACTATCCGAGTCATATACAATTCTGCTAGCTTGGCTCCCGTGTAATTAGTCCTCACAGGTATGAAATGAGCCACTTTTGTCAATCTATCCACAATTACCCAAATAGAGTCATATCCTGCTGGAGTGCGGGGTAGTCCAACAATGAAATCCATACCAATTTCTTCCCATTTCCACTCGGGTATCTTCAATGGGTGCAATAGTCCAGCTGGTCTTTGATGTTCGGCCTTGACTCTTTGACACACATCACACTTAGCCACATGAGCAGCAACATCTCTTTTCAGCCCATGCCACCAATACCTTTGTTTCAAATCCTGATACATCTTTGTGCTACCAGAGTGGATAGAGTAATCAGAATCATGAGCTTCTATCAATATAGTCTCACGAAGGCTCTCAATCTCTAGAACACATATCCGATCTTTGAACCATATAGTACCTTGCTCATCCTCCATGAACTCCGGAACTCGACCTTCCGTAATAAGATCCTTAATCTCTTGAATTTTAGCATCACCAACCTAACCTTTACGAATCTCTTGCTCCAAGGTAGGTTCCAATTCCATGGTAACTCCTTCAGTGTGAGTAACAATCCCCAAATTGAGTCTCTCAAAGTCTTTTGCTAATTCATCGGGTAGTTGGACGACAAAAGTGGAGTGAACATGCTCTTTTCGACTCAAAGCATCTGCAACCAAATTTGCCTTGCCTAGATGATAGTGAATCTCCAAATCATAATCCTTAATGAGCTCCAACCAACGGCGTTGCCTAAGGTTGAGATCCTTCTGAGTGAATATATACTTCAAACTCTTATGATCTGTATATACTTGGCACTTAGTTCCCATAATGTAATGTCTCCAAATCCTAAGAGCATGCACAACTGCTGCTAGTTCCAAGTCATGAGTGGGGTAGTTCAATTCATGTTTCCGCAACTGACGAGACGCATAGGCGACACATGTCCTTCTTGCATGAGCACACATCCCAATCCTTGGCCACATGCATCACAATAAATGTCAAATCCCTTCTGCAGATCTGACATAATCAATACTGGTGGTGACATCAACCTCTTCTTTAATTGTTCAAAGCTTTCTTGGCATTTCTCATCCCACTTAAATTCTTTTCCTTTCTCCAGAAGCGATGTCATAGGTTTGGCAATCTTAGAGAATCCTTCAATAAATCTCTGATAATACCCTACAAGCCCCAAGAAACTCCGAATCTCAGTAACTGTAGTGGGCACTCTCCACTCCATTATCTCCTTCACTTTAGCAGGATCCACTGCTATTCCTCCATTAGAAATAATATGCCCAAGGAATGGCACCTTGTCAATCCAAAACTCGCACTTACTGAACTTGGCATAGAGTTGATTATCTCGTAGCTTCTGTAGCACCAACCTTAGATGTTCTTCATGATCACCTTCACTCCTAGAATAGATAAGAATATCGTCAATGAACACCATGACGAATCTATCCAAATACTCCATAAACACCTTGTTCATCAAATTCATAAAATAAGCCGGTGCATTGGTTAATCCAAACGACATAACAGTGAACTCATATAATCCATATCGGGTCGAGAAAGCCGTCTTGGGGATATCTGATGGTCTAATCTTCATCTGATGGTACCCCGATCGGAGATCAATCTTCGAGAATACCCTGGCTCCTCTCATCTGATCAAACAAATCCTCTATACGGGGTAACGGATACTTGTTCTTCACAGTAACATCATTAAGTGATCTATAGTCCACACACATCCTCTGGGATCCATCCTTCTTCTGTACAAATAGAACTGGTGCTCCCCAAGGTGAGGAACTCGGACGAATGTAACCAGCCTCTTGTAACTTCGTCAACTGCTTCTTCAGCTCCTTTAACTCTTCTACCGACATCCTGTATGGTCGCTTAGATATAGGGGCAGTTCCAGGTAGAAGATCAATCACAAACTCAACTTCCCGATCTGGTGGCATTCCTGGTAACTCCTCTGGAAAGACATCCGGAAAATCTCTAACCACCCGGATGTTGTCACCGACAAACTCCTCAGGTATAAAGAACATTGCACGCTTGGATGAGGTGGTTACTGCAATATTAACTTGAAATGTTTCTCCTTTAGGGCTAGTGAGTTCTATAGTACCTCTACCACATGCTATAATGGCCTTTGCCTTCCTTAACCATGACATACCAAGGATCAGATCTATACTGCTGGCCTCTAATATTATAGCAGTAGCTCCAAATTCTCTTCCCATAATGGTTAATATCAATCTACGTGTCATTTGATTTGCCTCAATAGGCCCTTTAGGTGTAATTACTATCATTGGTTTTCTCACATTTAGCAGTGGTATTTCATTTGTGTTGGCATAACGAGCAGACATGAATGAATGTGTAGCACCAGAATCAAATAATATGGTTGCAGGAATTGCATTAACATAAAACATACCAAGTACGATGTCCGCACCATCAGGAGTATCATCAACACTATCTTGATTCACCCTGGCTATAGAATATCCCTTGCCAGGAGTCTGTTGCTTGTTCTTGGCTGGTGTACCAGAATTCCCCATAGGACAAGCATTAGCATAGTGCCCAATCTGACTGCACTTGAAGCATGTAGGGCCGGTCTTCTGTCCTGTAGGCCTCGACGGGGTGCTAGTGGGAGTGGCCTGACGAGTAGGAGGTGTACGTGGAGACCACTGTGGAGCATACTAAACTGGGCGTGGTCCTCCTGGTCGAGTCGGTGTACCCTGTGGCGAAACGTAGCGGGGACGAACACTGCTGCTACCCTGTCCCTGCGAGATAGCCTTCCTCTTCAAATCACCCAGTTGAACACGCTTGTGTTCAATAGCAAGAGCCTTATCCAGCAGCCTCTGAAATGATGGAAAGGTGTGTCCAACCAGTGCATACTGCAAGGGTCCATTAAGTCCTTCAATAAAGTGCTCCGGTTTCCTCTCATCCTCAGCAACATCCTCCAGAGCATATCTCCACAGCTGGATAAATTTGTCTTTGTACTCGCTGACCGACATGTTGCCTTGCTTCAATGATAGAAACTCCTTCTTCTTGATCTTTATCATACCAGCTGGAATATGGTAGTTCCTGAATTGTGTACTGAACTCTGCCCAAGTGATAGTATCAGCAGCATCGTGGGCAGCAGTATAAGAATCCCACCAGTCAGCAGCAGGACCTGTCAGACGACCTGAGGCATAAAGAACTTTCTCTCTGTCTGAGCATTGGGCAATGTTGAGCATCTTCTCAATTGCTTTCAGCCAATCATCTGCATCAAGTGGGTCTAGCGAGCTGGCGAAGGTCGGTGGCTTATGACTCATAAATTCTCGGTGCTTATCACGAGGTGGAACTGGTGGTGGTGGTGGAGGCAATGGCACTTGTTGCTGTTGCTGCTGTTGTTGAAGTTGTTGTTGCAGCTGCTGTTGTTGCGCCCTTCTCTCCTGGCGTATCTCCTCTCTCTCCTGGCGCAACTCCTGGCGTATATCTTCTCTTTCCTGACGCATCTCCTGGCGTTCTTGCTGCATCTAGGCACGCATATCAGCCATAGTGTCCGCCATTTGCTGCATCACCGCCATCTGAGCTGCAATCAGTGGATCAACTCCGCCTGGTGGAGGATTAGGAGGATTCATCCCGGCTGGCTGTGGCTAAGGTTGTCTATATATCCTTCGAGTGTGTCGATTAGGAGGCAAATCAATTCCACCACCCCTCCTGGTATTGACCATCTAAGTTAGATACATATGGTAAGAGAGAGTAGTAGACAAGGCAGTAATTACGAATCATGTTACTTTAGGGGATTTATTAGCTAAGCAGTTTAATGTTTTACCTACCATAGCTAATTTATTACCTTATGCTGGCACATGCTAAGATGTCCATATATAATATTTCAATCAATCAAAGAAGCAAATCAGACATTTTTCATCAGAACAATCAAACAACATTTTTAAATATAAGAAATAGTTTTGATTTTGTCTTAGGTTCCCTAACTCTTAAGAATGTCCTAGGGGTAAGGATTCCAAGGTGTGAAATCCGTCTTGTCTTGGAGTATAAAAGGTAAGAATGATCAGAGTAGAACAGTAGAAGGTGAGACAGGATCAAGGTAGGTGTAGAAAGAATCAGAGTTAGGTAAGTATAGAATGAACCAGAATAAGATAAGTAGGTAAGGGTTTGTCCATTTCTATCTAGGTTTCGTCCTACAGTCAACATTTCCTCTGATACCACTTCTGTAACACCCGGGCTTTAAGGAACAAAGCCGGGTGCATCTCATACATGCGCCAAAGAAGATAACATATATAATAACAGAGTGTATAGAGATAAATGTCATAAAACATCAGAGTATTTATTACATAGCGGAAGACTTATTACAAAATAAAGATAAATATAAAACGAACTAAGGATCGTTGGCGCCAATGTCAACTGAGAAACGCCACCTAGATCAGATCATACTCCTTGCCTTGTGGCTCCTCCTGAACCACCTGCTCATCTCCTGTGGGGGGGTGTGAGACAGCAAGAGTGAGCTCACATACGTTCATAGCTCAACAAGTCGTGGGGAATAATGTGACATGAACTCACCAAAGGTGGGAGTTCATGAAGTGTAAGGCTGATCAATGTAATAAAGGCTGAAGCTGAGCATTGCTTTTATAAGTTGGTCAAAATTTTATTAGCAGTTACTATGTGTAAGTAAATACCAAACCTTAGAAATAATAAGTAAAAGTAGTAATAAAATAATCCCAAATGCGATGATATGACAAATTAAGTTTAAGTTCCATAAATTAATCATGAGAGTGTCTGAGCCGCTCATGACCGTGAGCACGGCTAGTATACCAGTTTTACACTCTGCAGAGGTTGCGCATCTTTACCCACAAGTCGTGTTACCCATTTGCCACGGAGTTGATCAGACTCCATACACCTCTACCTAGGAAGCGAGGCAGGGTACCACTACGAGGCCTTTACAAAGTTCCACTAGCTTCAGACTACCCGCTACAGTTTATAGGAAGCTCCAGTGCAGGGTTCTTGCCTGACCGCCATCGCAGCAAAATCAACCCAAGGACCTCCCTACACTGACCACTCCCCTACTGCCCTTGCCCCTTTCGGGTAAGGTAGCCCTCCACTAGCTTTCCTAGTTAATCAGCCAAGGGCGTCCCATTAAACCCTTGTGGTAGCACTGTTTTCCCGGGTGGTTCTCCATGTTCCCATTAACATAATGATCTTAACATGAACATTGAAGAATAAAACAGATAACAATAAATAGTATAACAATGAGTGATGAATATCTCTATACCCAAATCCACATAAAGCAATAGCATGTACAACCCAAAACTTTAGTAGTAAAACCAGTGGTGAAGCAAGGTATAAAGATAGTCAAATCTAGGGTATCCTATTGGGTCCCAGCAAAATTATCCTATGCAGATCATTATGAATAATAAGAACATGAATGGGTAAAAGAAGTGATCAAGGGCACAACTTGCCTTCCACGAGCTCCTGCTCAGCAGTCTCGACCAGCTGAACCCTAGAATCCTCTGTAGCTTGCTCGTCTACTCGCATCAACACAATACATACATAGTATAGCAAAAATTAACATTACACCAAACATATAAATAAAATACACAGTAATAATCTAGACATTAAAATGAGATCATATGAACTGGATTTATTAATTTTGGAGTTATAGATTTTAAGTTATGATTTTTCCAATGTTTTATGTATTTAATACATGATTAAGTACTAGAATAATTCTAATGTGCTTTTCATGCCAAAACAGTGGCACAAATAGATAGACAATAATATTATGAAAATTTAGAAACTGGAATGGACCAATTTGGAGTTCATATGGAGTTTCTATGAATTATACAAATTCTAGGTATTGTTTTTATTTTAAAAACTCATTTTCCAATTCATTTTTTCTGATTTAATAACCCACTGGACTAGGCCTCAATAACAGAAAACAGCAGGGGTCTCGGTGTAAGTGTTTCTAAGACTCAGAGAGTCCCTGGCGTGGACGGCGGGTTGATTCTCTAAATTTATAAGGTCTTTTCTGCAAAATGGCATGGCGAAGGGGTATCGGTTGATTATGGCCGTTGGATTAGAAACCAACCGCCCAGATTGACTCACCACTCACGCGAACCGGTATGCGCTATACACCCTCTGATCTGATCCCGACGCCCCGGATTTAAAATCTCTAAACCGATCCTCGCCTGTCCGATCTGAATCGGACGACCACGCTACTTCAGACCAGACGACATCTGCCATTAAATCTGGACCGCGCACCAGGCGATCTACGGTTCCGACCAAAGCTAGCTAACCGGTATTCCCTCGTCTAATCCCGATCGCCCACGCGCGATCCGACGGTGCACGATCTTCCCCCCAACGGAGCACACACGCACGGCGGCGCCGCCCCGCACGCTCGGCGGAGCACGCCGGCGAGGCTGCCAATCGTCCGTTCCCGAGTGCCAAACCTAAATTGGACCGAGCTACGCATAGAGGAGGTCAAGGCGAATCCGTTGGTGGGCGCATTACCTCGGTATGAAGCGGTGACGACCCTGCCCACGCGTTCAGGCGGCTCGGCGGTACCCCGCAGACTCCGGTGAGCAATTACTGGTCGCTCCGTCGTCGATTCCGCCCGATAGCGTCGCGGAAAGCCTCACAACAGCTCGGTGCAGGTTCCTGGCCCAATCTTAGGCTTCGGGTGACAGCGGGGTGCAGATTATGTGACAACGAGGAGCTCGGCGATGGAAGTCGGGGTCGTGCACACAATGCGCGCAAAGGCGAGTTTAGGGCTGCGGTGCTCGATTCATATAACCCGAGGCCGCGCACGATGGTTACAAGAGATTTGTTGGAGTCAACGCACGGATTCTGCGCTTGAATCACGGGCACGCCCAACGGTGCGCGCGATGATCTTGGTTGGGGATGCCGCGACCGAGATGACAGAGAGGTCCCACGAGACAGTGTGCCAGGAGACGGAGTGGTGCGCGATGTAACGGCTGCCAGGGCGGGCCCGTGTGACAGTGGCGCGGGTGAGGAAGTGGCATGCGGCTTAGAGGGGCAAATTTGCTGAGATAAGGAAATGGGCCGAGCGCAGATTTTGCCATTTTCTTTCCTTTTTCTTTTTATTTTTCTGCTCCTCTTTTCTTCAAGTTTATTTACAATTCAAATTTCAATTCCAATTCAAAATGTGTAGCCAATTCATCTTTACATTAAATGTTCAGCTTGAACATGGTATGGTGATTATTTATTTATTTCTAAATTTTATTTGGTTTTGTATAGTATTTCTCTTTCTATTTTACTTCCAATTCTCCCAATTTGCACTTTTGGGTTAAATCCCAATTCTCAACCTATTATTGTATTTTTATCCATTTTACTATGTTATTAAATGCACAAACAAAGATCCAATATGATGCAATGGTTTTATTTCTAGGTTACAATGAGTATGGGGCAAAAACACATAGTGAGATCTACTCTCTTCAGATTGTTTACAAATTGGGTATTACAAGTGGGGTCGGCCTGACTCCGCCGCTGGGGTACGAGGTCAGCTTTATCCCCTTCCATGAGCGGGGGTTTGGCGTGCCAGCGAGCCGCTTCATGCGGGTGCTCCTGCACTACTACGGGGTGGAGCTGCACAACTTCAACCCCAACTCTATTGTGCAAGCGGCCATCTTCGTGGCGGTTTGCGAGGGTTTTTTGGGGATTGACCCCCACTGGAATCTGTGCCTCCATCTCTTCACTGTGGAGTTCTTTGCCTTGACAATGGAGGCAAAGAAGGTCTGTATGGCGGTGCGGGCCGGTGGCTGCACCCTCTAGCTGAGGTCGGGGTGCACGCAGCAATACATCCCTGCCTCCCTTGCGTCTTCGAACAAGGGGTGGCAGAACCGGTGGTTTTATCTTCGCAACGACGACGGGAGGCTTCTGCCATTTTCTCAACGAGTGGTGACCGCCGCTGGTGCTAACTGGCGCTGGGGGGCCACGCGCGAGAAACAGGAGAAGCTCCAGCCTATTCTGCAGGCCTTGCAGAAGTTACGAGATGGGGGTCTTACCGCTGCGAGGGTCGTCGCCGCTATCCATCGCCGGAGGGTGCTCCCCTTGGCGAAGCAGTCGTTGTGGCTTGCGGAGATGAAGCCGGGGGTCGATTTGAAGGGCTCGCGGATGTCCTTGACCTCCCTCTCCGCCGACGATCTCCTCAAGCGGGTGGCAGGTACGGTAGGGAAGTAGGACGCTGGCGCCCTTTCCCAGCCCGCGATGCGCCCCGACCAGGGGTATGTGTCCCTGGTAAGTGTCCGATCCTTCTTCCATTTTGCGCAGAGTTCTTCACGCCTTTGATCCTTACCACTGGGATTTTTGTCCGTCCCCAGGGGCTGAGGATTTATAAACCCGTCCGGCCACCGGTCCCGGAGGACGCGGTGGGCCGAACCGCGTGGAGGATCGCCGCGGAGAAGAAAAAGGAGAAGAAGGATGCGAAAAAGGCCCAGGCTCGCGAGCGGATGCAGGCTCGGGACGCCGTGGAGAAGCTTCGTCAGAGGCAGGCAAGGGACGGGCTCCCGAGGGAGCCGTCGCCGGAGACGCCTGTCGACGAAGATGACGACGATGATGATGATGATGATGATGATGAGGACAATGACATGACAGCCCGACTTGGCCTCAGCCCGGACCCGAGGCTGGACCAGGGGTCGCCGAGCCAGCCTCCTAGTGGGGTGGCACCATCAATGCCTGGGGTCGGGATACCGAGGTCCCAGTCTGAGGAGCGGAGGCAGGCCGACGGGGTACTTGACCCCTTGGCCGAGGTAACTGGGGTGACTCCGGGGGGTCAGGTCGATCTGCCTGTCCTCCACGAGCAAGTGCCCGTGCTGGCTATACAGGAGGTTGGTCCCTTGGCCGTGGCGACGTCTGGACAGGCCGCCCCTTCGGCGCCTTGGGCGTCCGAGGCGGAAGCGGCGCCGAAGCCGGCGTCGGGGCAACCTTCAGCAGCGCCTGCGGGGACTGGGGCCCGAGGGGCCTCCCCGCAGGCACGACTGGCCTTGGTCCGGAGCGGGTAGGTACCTGAAAATGCCTTTGTTTTGTTTTTTTCCTGTGTGTCTTGATCTTGCTCTATCCCTCTTTCTCTCAGCAAGCGGAGGCAGGGCTCGGCTGGTCTGGCCCCCAGGAAGGCCCTTAAGACGGGGCTGGCCTCCGCAGCTGATGCCGCGGCGTGCCATGCCGGTTGGCTGGCTTTCACACAAGACGCCCTCGAGCGGGGGGCCCAAGCAGCACGAGCTGCTATGGGGCTAGCCTCCCAGGCCGACCCCTCTACCGGGACGACCATCATGCCGTGGGAGGCTGCTGACGCGGCCGCGGCCTCGAGCCCGGCTGACTTGTTGCCGGTGCCGGCATCGACCCTCGCTGGGGCCGTTGCTGATTCACCCGCGGAGCCATCCGTTGCCACCGACGTCGGGATGGCTGAGGCGCCGTCGCCCGTGGTCATCCCCGACCTCCCCGTTTTCGGCCATGAGGACGGCGATCGGAGGCCCGCTTCCTTAGCCGAGGAGAGGCTCAACACTTTGATTGCGGCAGTACCCGAAGCACTGCCGTAGGGGGACCCGACGCCTTGGTCGAGGTGCGCGTAGAACCGTGGCCCGTCTTGGGGAGCAGCGGCCTTATCCACGCGCGGATCAACCTCGATGAGTGGTGTGGGCGGTCGCTCCGGTTCTGGAGCCATGCCACCTCAGACCCGGAGCCCCTCCTCTCCCTCAACGATGAGCTGGAGGAGAGGACTCAGGATAACTTCCACGAGTATATCGAGGCGACGACGAGGTCGCTTCGGTCGGTCGTGGAGACCCTTTCTAGGGACGTTCTCAGGGTCTTCCAGGTAAGGGTTTAGGTGTAGACCTTGCGTGGCCAGGGCACTCTTTGTAATGCCCTGTTTTCCTTCCTCAGAAACTTGAGGACGTGAGCACCGCCAAGTCGCTGTTCCTCCACCACGAGAGAGACGTATGGGATTCGCTGCCATCCCAGAGGACTGTGCTTGCCGAGGCCAATGAGCGCCTCGCCCAACAGAGCACCGAGGTGGCGGATCTTCGGCTGCTCTGCGATGAGCTAAAGTTGGTGGCAGCGGCGGCGCAGGCAGAGGCTTCGTCGGCCCGGGAGCAGGTGGCTTCCCAGGCCGAGGAGATGCAGCAGCGGTGGCTGGAGCTCGGCCAGGTCCTCAGCGAGCTGGACCAATCTCGGAGCCAAGCTGCCGAGGCTGTGAGCCGGGCTGAGGCCCTTAAGGGTCAGCTGGCTGAGGCTGCGGGGCGGCTAGCTGAGGCGTCCGCTCGGGCCAAAGGTATGTGTCGCCCGCTTTGTAGCTTTGACTTAGCTTCATTCTTCACCTCGTGTCTGAAGAATATTGTTTGGCTATCTGCAGGGTTGGAGACGGCTCTTAGCGAGTCCGTCAAGGATCTCAAGGCGCTTGCCCAGGCGGCTGAGCAGAAGGAGGCCGACCGCGTGGCCATGTCCGAGGCTATCTTGGCCTTTTGCTGGGCCTTCGGCCTCGATGACGTCCCCTCGGGTAGCTCCCCCCAGAGTCACCTGCGGGCCTTGGGCGGCCACGTGCGCGGCAGACTCCACGGGGCGCTGCACCATGGCGTTAGGCGAGCCTTCGCTATGCTCGCTTCCCACTACGACGTGGATCTGGAGCGGGTCAGCGAGGGGTATTGCCTACCCGACGAAGATGAGGCTGCCTTAGCCGAGGTCTAGAGGCTTGACGCGGCCGTCGCGGTGCTGGCGTCCTCCTTCGAGGTGAAGATCCTCTCGCTCTAGTCGCCGTCTGAGGCCAGGCCAGATTCCGCCGAGGGTGGAAACGACGCCGAGGGCGCCGGTCCTCCTCCTATCGATGCCTGATTCTTGTAGGAACAGTTTGTCCGAAGCATGCGTATGTTTTTTGCGGCCGCCGAGGCCTAAACATATTTAGCATTCGGATTATAAAGCTGCGTTTTCTTTCCTCTTGTTTCGAGCATTTGGACTTGTTCGTCGGTAGCAGAACTGCTTTATCCGAGCTAGAGTCACTTTTCGCGGAAGGTGATGAGTGAGGTATCCGTATCCCGGAGGCGTAGGAGTCCCTCGGCTCGGTCGACCTTGCCGCTTACGTGCTTTCTTACTCGTTTGTAGGATCCCACTATCGATATAGTCGAAAGCACGAAAGTTGTTTTGGTAGAAAACTTTTTCGAAGAAAATTTTGACACAGAGGGGGTTCCCCCCTTCTAGCCCCCGAGGGAGGGTCGGGCTTTGCCGAGGCAATGCTGATCCTTCCTTGACGGTTAGACTTTATTTATGTATGTAAGGAAAAAACGAGGAACATGAACGACTTGGAACATTTTAAGGGAAGAAGCGACGTAGATGTTCGATGTTCCAAGCGTTGCTGTAGACCTCGCCTTGATCGTTGGCCAGCTTGTATGTCCCAGGCTTCAGAACTTTGGCGATGATGAACGGCCCCTCCCAGGGAGGAGTAAGCTTGTGGCGCCCTCGAGCGTCTTGTCGCAACCGAAGCACCAAGTCTCCCACTTGGAAGCCTCGGGGTCGAACCCTTCGGGCGTGGTAGCGTCGCAGAGACTGCTGATACCGCGCTGAGTGTAGTAAGGCCATGTCCCGAGCCTCTTCCAGCTGGTCTAAGGAATCTTCTCGGCTGGTCTAGTTGCCCCGGTCATCGTATGCCTTTGTCCTCGGGGAACCGTATTCCAAGTCTGTGGGTAAGATAGCCTTGGCCCCATAGACTAGGAAAAACGGCGTGAAGCCCGTGGCCCGGCTCGGCGTCGTCCTCAGACTCCAAACCACCGAGGGTAGCTCTTTCATCCACCGCTTACCAAACTTGTTGAGGTCATTGTAGATCCTCGGTTTTAGTCCCTGCAAAATCATACCGTTGGCACGCTCCACCTGCCCATTTGTCATCGGGTGAGCTACGGCGGCCCAGTCCACACGGATGTGGTGGTCCTCACAGAAGTCCAGGAACTTTTCCTGGTGAATTGCGTGCCATTGTCGGTGATGATGGAATTTGGGACTCCAAAGCGATGGATGATATTGGTGAAGAATGCCACCGCCTGCTCGGACCTGATGCTGGTTAAGGGTCGGACCTCGATCCACTTGGAGAATTTGTTGATGGCGACCAGCAGGTGCGTCAAGCCCCCGGGTGCCTTCTGCAAGGGACCAACGAGGTCCAAACCCCACACGACAAACGACCAAGTGATAGGTATTGTCTGTAGTGCCTGAGCGGGCAGGTGCGTCTGTCGCGCGTAGAATTGACACCCCCAGCAGGAGCGTACAATCCTAGTGGCGTCGGCCACTGCGGTTGGCCAGTAGAAACCTTGTCGGAAAGCGTTTCCCATGAGGGCTCGAGGTGCTGCATGGTGACCACAAGCCCTCGAGTGTATTTCTTGTAACAGCTCTTGTCCTCGGGCAATGGATATGCATCACTGGAGAATGCCCGAGGGGCTGCGGTGATACAACTCCTTTTCATCACCCAGCAAAACGAACGACTTGGCACGCCGGGCCAGTCACCGAGCTTCAGCCTTGTCGACGGGCAGCTCTCCTCGGAGGAGATATTCCAGGTACGGGGTCTGCCAGTTCGGGACCGGTGTGACCCCATTCCGCTCCTCCTCGACACGCAGGGCCTCACCCTCGGCGGTCGCGGGTACCTCGGGCTGGGCCGAGGCCTCCTCGGGCTCGGGCGCGTCATCGATTTGGACGGATGGCTGATATATATCCTTGGAAAAGACGTTCGGGGGAACCGTCGTTCGCCCCGAGGCTATTTTTGCCAGCTCATCTGCGGTTTCGTTGTACCATCGAAAAACATGGTTGAGTTCCAGCCCGTAGAACTTGTCTTCCAAGCGCCGAACTTCGTCGCAGTAGGCCACCATTTTTCGATTGCGGTAGTGGGAGTTCTTCATGACCTGGTCGATGATGAGCTGCGAGTCACCACGAGCATCGAGGCACCGAACCCTTAGCTCGACGGTGATGCGCAGGCCATTAACCAGGGCTTCGTACTCGGCCACATTGTTTGATGCCGGAAAATGGAGGCGCATTACGTAGCGAACATGTTCTTCGAGGGGTGAGATGAAGAGCAAGCCCGCGCCTGCTCCGGTTTTCATCAGCGACCAATCGAAGTACATGGTCCAAAGCTCGGGTTGGATTGGGGCCGTCGATAACTGGGTGTCAGTCCACTCAGCGAGGAAGTTGGCCAAGACTTGGGATTTTATGGCCTTCCGAGGGGCAAATGAAAGTGTTTCGCCCATGAGTTCCACCACCCATTTTGCTATCCTACCCGAGGCCTCTCGGCTCTGGATGATTTCTCCCAGGGGGATAGATGACACCACAGTAACCGGATGAGACTCGAAGTAGTCTCGCAGCTTTCGCCGCGTCAGAATCACTGCGTAGAGCAGCTTCTGGATCTGCGGGTAGCGGATTTTGGTCTCGGATAGCACTTCGCTGATGAAGTAGACTGGCCTCTGGACGAGCAGTGCATGCCCTTCTTCTCGTCTCTCGACTATGACCACGGCGCTGACCACCTGAGTGGTTGCAGCTACGTATATCAAGAGGTCTTCTCTCGCAGCGGGGGCACCAAGATGGGTGCATTTGTAAGGAGTGCATTTAAGTTTCCGAGGGCTTCCTCGGCCTCGGGGGTCCAAGTGAAGCGCTCGGCCTTCCTTAAGAGGCGGTACAGGGGCAATCCTTTTTCGCCAAGGTGTGAGATGAAACAGCTCAGAGCCGCAAGGCATCCCATGACCCTCTGTACTCCTTTTCAAATATTTTATTGGTCCCATGTTGGTGATGGCCGTGATTTTCTCCGGGTTGGCCTCTATGCCCTGCTCGGAGACGACGAACCCTAGGAGCATGCCTCGGGGGACTCTGAAGACACACTTCTCGGGGTTGAGTTTCACGCCTTTCGCTCTCAGACACTTGAATGTCGTTTCAAGGTCAGAGAGGAGGTCGGAGGCTTTCTTTGTCTTGACAACGATGTCATCGACGTAAGCCTCGACCGTTCTGCCGATGTGTTCTCCGAACACATGGTTCATGCACCTCTGGTAGGTGGCGCCTGCATTCCTCAAACCAAATGGCATTGTAGTGTAACAATACATGCCAAAAGGTGTGATAAAAGAAGTCGCGAGCTGGTCAGACTCTTTCATCTTGATTTGGTGATAGCCTGAGTAGGCATCGAGGAACGACAGGGTTTTGCACCCAGCAGTGGAGTCCACAATTTGATCGATGCGAGGCAGAGGGTAGGGAACCTTCGGACATGCTTTGTTTAGACCAGTGTAGTCTACGCACATCCTCCATTTCCCATCCTTTTTCTTTACAAGCACAGGGTTAGCTAACCATTCGGGATGGAATACCTCTTTGATGAACCCTGCAACCAGTAGCTTGTGGACCTCCTCGCCTATGGCCCTACGCTTTTCTTCATCAAAATGGCGCAGGGACTGCTTCACGGGTCAGGCTCCAGCTCTGATGTCCAGTGAGTGCTCGGCGACATCCCTTGGTATGCCTGGCATGTCCGAGGGACTCCACGCAAAAACTTCAGCGTTTGCACGGAGAAAGTCGACGAGCACTGCTTCCTATTTGGGGTCGAGCTTGGAGCCGACCCTGACTTCCTTGCTGGCATCGTTGCTGGGGTTGAGAGAGACGAACTTAACCGCCTCAACTGGTTCGAAGTTGCCAGTGTGGCGCTTCGCATCGGGCGTCTCCTTGGAGAGGCATTCCAGATCGGCGATGAGGGCCTCGGACTCGATGAGGGCCTCAGCGTACTCCACACATTCCACGTCGCATTCGTACGCGTGGCGGTACGTGGAGCCAGCGGTGATGATCCCATTGGGGCTTGGCATCTTGAGCTTGAGGTAGGTGTAGTTGGGGACGACCATGAACTTGGCATAGCACGGCCTTCGCAACACCGCATGGTAGGTCCCTCGGAACCCGACCACCTCGAAGGTGAGGGTTTCCCTTCGGAAGTTGGAGGGAGTTCCGAAGCAGACGGGCAAGTCAATCCGCCCGAGGGGCAGGATACGCTTTCCGGGTGCGATCCCGTGGAAGGGTGTCGCACTGGCCCGGAGCTCGGACCGATCCACCCCCAAGAGTTCCAGGGTCTCGGCGTAAATGATGTTGTGGAGAGCTTAACATTGCCGATGATCGGATCGACGACGAGCGGGTACCTTCCTGGGCTTGGCACGAAGTCGGGGTGGTCGCCTCGGTCAAAGGTGATAGGCTTGTTGGACCAGTCTAGATAGACTGGCGCTGCCACCTTCACCGAGTAGACCTCCCGGCGCTCCTGCTTGCGGTGCCGAGCCGAGGTGTTCGCCGCCTGCCCGCCGTAAATCATGAAGCAGTTGTGGATCTCCGGGAACTCCTCTTCCTTGCCGCCCTCCTTCTTGTTGTTGTCTTGGCCCTTGCCATCTTCCGCCGGGGGCCCGGCCTTATGGAAGTAGCGCCGGAGCATGACACATTCTTCAAGGGTGTGCTTGATGGACCCTGGTGATAGGGGCACAGCTCCTTGAGTATCTTGTCGAACGCGCTGGCCCCTCCAGGAGGTTTCCGAGGGTTCCTGTGCTTGGCAGCAGCGACGAGATTCGTGTCAACGGCGTTGCGCTTCGCTTGCGCCTTCTTCTTGGCCTTCTTCTTCACGCCACACTAGGCGGACGCCTCGGGGGCGTCTTCCTTCGGCTCCCCCTGAGGCTGCTTGTCTTTCCGGAAGATGGCTTTGACCGCCTCCTGACCCAAGGCGAACTTGGTGGCGACGTCCATCAATTCGCTCGCCTTGGTGGGAGTCTTGTGCCCCAGTTTGCTCACCAGGTCTTGGCAAGTGGTGCCGGTGAGGAAAGCTCCGATGACGTCCGAGTCGATGATGTTAGGCAACTCGGTGTGCTGCTTCGAAAACCGTTGGATGTACTCTCAGAGGGATTCCCTTGCTGCTGGCGGCAGCTTCGGAGATCCCATGAGTTCCCAGGGCGCACGTACGTGCCTTGGAAATTTCCCGCGAAAGCCTTGACCAGGTCATCCCAGTCGGAGATCTGCGTAGGAGGCAGATGCTCCAGCCAGGCCTGGGCGGTGTCGGAGAGGAAAAGGGGAAGATTGCGGATGATGAGGTTGTTGTCGTCTGCCCCTCCCAACTGGCATGCCAGCCGGTAATCCGCGAGCCACAACTCCGGCCTCGTCTCCCCCGAGTACTTGGTGATGGTAGTCGGGGCTCAGAAACGGGCGGGGAACGACGCTCGTCGTATGGCTCGGCTGAAGACTCGCGGACCGGGTGGCTCGGGCGAGGGACTCCGATCCTCCTCACTATCGCAGCGTCCCCCACGCCTGGGATGGTAGCCCCGACGCACCTTCTCCTCGAGGCAGGCTCAATGGTCGCGATGGTGATGCTCGTTGCCGAGGCGATCCCGGGCGGCGGGTGCGTCGTCCCGCGTACTCTCGGGATGGACCGAGGCCTCCCGCATGCGTCGGGAGGACGCCGCGTGATGCTCCGAGGGGTCAGCTCGCCTTCGGGAGGCAGAGCTCTCGGCTCGTCGAACTGCGGCACCTTCCAGGAGATCCTTGAGTTCGCCCGGATATGCCGCCCCTCGGTGGTGGATGGCTCTGGCATGGTTCGAAGTAGCATCGCCGCTGCAGCTAGGTCCTGACCGGACCCACTGATGGCCGGGGGCAGTGCTACCCCGACATTGTCAACGATACGGCGGTGGACGTCTCGGGCCCGATGACGGGCTCCTCCGGCGAGTGTTTGGCCTGCCCACTCCTGCTCGATGTTCTGTCGGAGCCGCACAAGCCGCCCTGCTTCCTCATCGACCTTGGCCTGCATCTCGCGGATTTGCTCGAGCTGTGTGTCCCGACCCCCCGCAGAGACTAGGACCACAGCTAGCTCCCGCGGGATGTCAACGCGAGATGCAGGCCCAGGGGGATCGTCAACCTCCAGCATATCGAGGTGGTTGCCTTCGTCGTGATCTCCCTAGTCGACGTGGAAACATTCGTGACTTGGGCCATAACCCTCGTCGTCAAGGCCGTGGCCATCGTCAGAGCAACCGGAGAGGCAGTGGTCACATGCGGACATGAAGTCCCGCATGGCACCGGGATTACCGAGGCCAGAGAAATCCCAACTGAAGTCGAGGTCGTTCTCTTCCTCGAAACCCGCCGGTCCGGAGGTTGAGACGGCTGTCAGTCGGTCCTAGGTTGACCACATATGGTACCCCAGAAGGTTTGGATACGCCCTTGCGAAAGCGCTCACCGAAGCGGGGTCGCAAGGTGGATCGAAGCTGAATCGAAAGGGAATAGGGTGGAATACGGACGGTACCTCTTTGTCGATGGATGGTGGTGAAGTCGCGTCGAGGACGGAGCGCACCGTCATCTCAGGTACGAGGCTAACGCCCAGCAGGTCCTTTGCGAGGCTGCTGGCGTCATCAGTCCGCTTGGGGCTGGCACGTTGCGGGGAAGCGACGCTCGTCGTTGTCTCAAGCGCGAGGACAACACCCGACATGTCCCCCGGAGGAGTGCCAGCATCGTCGACTCGCTCTGGTCTGACAGCCGATAAGGTGCCGCCTCCTGTGTGGCCACGGTTGCCCCGTCTCCGTCTCCTCCGGTGAGGAGGGTGGCGGGGACGACCCGAGTGCTCCTCTTCTGCCGTTGGGAGATGTCGTCGTCGAGTTTGCCGCCGCCGGGCGAGCCGACTGTCATTGTCGTCGTGCTGGGAGGGGAGGAGTACCATGTCGTAGCTGCCGTCGAGGGACATGAACTCGAGACTCCTGAAGCGGAGCACCGTCCCGGGCTGAAGAGGTTGCTAAAGTCTACCCATCTGGAACTCAACGGGAAAGTGTTCGTTAACACGCAGTAGGCCCCTACCTGGCGCGCCAACTGTTGGGGTTTCGGACCCGGGGGGTCCCTAGACCGACGAGTAAATTTGTCGTTGCATGTCCCTGCCCAGATGAGTTGGTGTGAGATGGAACACAAGGGGAAAACGAGCCTTGTATTATCCTGCACTAGGGTGCTCGTAGTAGGGGTTACAAGCGTTGCGAGAGGGCGAGGGCGAGAGGACGAGTACGAGAGGGCGAGAGAGAGAGAGAGAGGGAGAGAGGGTCTGGCCCTGCTTGTCCTCTCCTGTCCCTTTGCCGTGCGTTCGTGTATTCGTACGCTCGTACATTCGTTCCTCCTGGACATCCCTTTTATATACATAAGAAGATGGCCCAGCTGTACAATGGGGGTGTAGCTATGCGCTACGTGGCCAGCGGGGAAGTGCCTGGTCGCTATGCACGTGTTGACGTGTCCGTCGGAGAAGTGCATGTGCCCTGTAGAAGCACAGTTGTTGGCGCTGTATGGATCCTGCTGACGTCTCCTTGCTTCCATAGGGGGCTTGAGAACCACCAACGTCATGGACGCATGCTGGGAACCATCATTGCCTGTTACCGAGGTAAGCTTGATGGGACGCCGGTCTTGTTCCTTCGTAGCCTGAGCTAGCCAGGAGTAGGGTGATGATGTATCCCTTGTGGCGCGGTCAATCTGAGCCTGAGGTCGGGAGAGGCGGCGGCTCCTCCGAGGCCAAGGCCCAGGGTCGAGCGAGGACGTGACTCTTCTCTCGAGGCCGAGGCCGAGGCCGAGCCCTGGGGTCGGGCGAGGCGGAGCTTCTTGTTGCGCCCGAGGCTGAACTTGATCGTTGTCGGTTTCGCTCGGGTGGTTGGCACAACAGCCGGAGCGGGGCGGACGGCGCTGTTTTCCTGTCAGATCGGTCAGTGAAAGGGCGAAGTGACTGCGGTCACTTCGACCTTGCTGACTGAGGCGCGCGTGTCAGGATAAGGTGTCAGGCGATCCTAGCATTAAATGCGCATGCAATACGGTCGGCTGGTAAGGCGATTTGGCCAAGGTCGCTTGCACGACAAGGCTTGCCTTTGGCTGAGCCGAGGGTGCGCTTACTGCCCGAGGAGACCCTCGGGCGAGACGTGAACTCGTCCGGGACCACTGTTCCGCCCGAGGCCGGGCTCGGACGAGGCAAGATCGCGTCCCTTGGTAGACGAAGCTTTGACTTTGACCCGAACTGTAAGCCTTTATGGTTTGTTGTAACACCCACTTTGTAAATTGCTAGGAATAATATCAATAGAGAAACATTTTCTCTTTATGTGAGTTTGATCTTTATGCACCATCATATGAGAACACCATGTCCAAGAACAATTAATAAAAGATATGCTACTAAATTGTTGCATCATGCTGGATATTTTATTTGTGTGTGCATTTGGTGACAACATAGAAATAAAATGACAATGAGAAGAGGATTTGAGGAAAAAGGAGAAGGAAAGAAAGAAATAATATAAAATATAATACAAAATTTATAAATACCCAAACTCAACCATACTGGTATGATTAAAATTTATCTATAATTTGAGTACAAATTCAAAGTCATACTTGGAATTCAAATTGGGAATTGAAAAATAAAAAGAAAAGAAATGAAACAGAAAATAAAAAGAAAAATGAATTAAACACCTAACTGGGCCTTCTACCTCAATTCAGCCCACCAGGAACTCCCCCCACGCGCTCGGCCCATTTCGTGGCTTCGCCTCCGCGCGGCCGCACTGACAGCGCGGGCCCACGGGCCAGCCTCCTGCGCTCTCTCGCGCGCGGTCATGTGCTCCCCGTGTCGCTGTTCTGCTGGCCCCACATGTCACACCCTCATGAGTCCGAAATCATCGTCTCCACACCGCCAATGTCGCGCGGCAACCAAATTCCTCCGAAGCTTCCGCGGTCGCAACCACCGTGGCGGGATCTTCACGCAGTTAGTCGCCGCGGGATAAGTAGGCGGGCCTATCCCTTCTTCTCTTACCCCCTTAGCTCGCCGGTACCATTGCGTAGAGAGAATTCGTGAGAATTGAGTGACGGCGCCGCCATTGCTGCGCTCGGAAGTTCTCCATAGCCGTGACCTCGTGACCAGCCGCCGGGGCTCGCCGTTGTGCACCGTGCAGTCCTGTACCGGTGTGGGGCGCGAATTCGGTACATCGGGGGCCAATTCCTCGTCGGCATCGGGGCGGGACTTCATCCGCACGTGGCCGAGCTCGCCTTCGCCCGGGGATCCTAGGTATGCACTCCCACTCGATTTGCGATCATCTATAAGCCACGTAGCATCGATTGGGCTAGACCATAGATGACCGGAGCCCCTAGAATTGCTCGCCGGTGGGGTTGTTGAACGCGGAGCCGCTGCGCCTGTGGGCGGGCCACCCTCGTCGCCTCGGACCTCCAATTGAACGCACCCCTATGTTAGCTACTTCCTTTGGTCCAATTAGGAGTAAGCGGTGTGGGGTTTTAGGGTCACCAGGCGCGTTTTCGCTTTCTCGTCGGCGTGCTCCGCCGCGTGGTCGGGGCGGCGCTGCCATTACCGGGGTCCTGAGGAACGAGATGGGTTCGGCACCGTCGATCTATTCGCGGACGGCTGGATCTGGGCGTCGGACACCGCTTCGGGGGGGATGGGATCCGTGCCGTGGATTGGGATCCAACGGTCACTGGTTAATTCCGACCACATAAAATCCTGGCCGTAGATTAGCGATCCGATGGATCCGGTTGGGTACCGCTTTAGTTGAAGTAACGATCTAATCCGTGCCCTCCGCTGCGGATCCAACGGCCCTGAGTGCACCATACCCCTTCGGCCGCTAGTTTTGTAAAAGAAACCCTGGAAAACCGAGGAATCAACCCGCCGTCCTATTTCCACTGTTCTCTGTGTCTGGGACGACTTGCACCGAGCCCCCTGTTGTTATCAAATATTGAGGCCCAGTCCAGGACCTTATAAAACCAGAGAAAATGATTATTAAATGGATTTTTAATAGGAAAATAATTACTAGAACTTTATAAATTCATAGAAAATTCATACTAACTCCAAATTAATCCATTCCAGTTCCTAAATTTTTGTAATAATATTGTCTACCCATTAGTGCCTCTGTTCTGTCATGACAAACACATTAAAATTATTCTTTCACTAAATCTTGTATTAAGCACATAAAACCTTTGAAAATGCATAACTTAAAATCTATAATGCAGAAAATTATGATTTCTGTTCCTAGGATTTTATTTTAATATGTAGATTATTACTGTGTATTTTGTTTATATGCTTGGTGTAATGTTAATTTCTCTATATGCACTGTGCTTGTTTGTATTGTGGCGAGTAGAAGAGCCCGTTGCTGAGGATCCTGGTGAGCAGCAGGTTGAAGTAGCTGAGCAGGAGCTCATTGTAGGCAAGTTGTGCCCTTGACCACTTTTTACCCAATAATGTTCTTTAATATCACTTATCCATGCATAGGTTAATTTTGATGGGACCCAATAGGTCACCCTAGATTGTTTATCTCATTACCTTGTTCACCCCCGAATCACTTGGGTAGATTGCTATTGCTTTATATGGTTTTGGGATAATCATTTATTACCTCTATGTTCCAATTCTTGTTGTTATTCTGTTTATGTTCATGTTGATATCATTAATGTTAATTGGAACATAGAGCTTAACTTGAGTAACACGTGCCACCACAAGGGAGGAATGGGACCCCTTGGCTGACTAATTAGGAAAGCTAGTGGAAGACTACCTTACCCGAAAGGGGCAAGGGCAGTAGGGGAGAGGTCAGTGCGGGGAGGTCCCTGGTTGATTTTGCTGCGATGGCGGTCAGCCAGGAACCCTTTACTGGATCTTCCCATAAACTGTAGCGGGTTTTCGGAAGCTAGTGGAACTTTGTAAAGGCCTCGTAGTGTTGCCCTGCCGTGCTTCCTAGGTAGAGGTATATGGGATTCATGACCCCTTGGCAGATGGGTAACATGACTTGTGGGTAAAGGGTACAACCTCTGCAGAGTGTAAAACTGGTATACTAGCCGAGCTCACGGTCACGAGCAGCTCAGGACTCTCTGATGTTTAAATTATGGAACTTAAATTCAATTTTGTCATTTGCATCGCATGGGTTTATTATTAATTTTGTTCTATACTTTACTTATGGTTTGGTATTTACTTACACTTAGTAATTGCTAATAAAATTTTGACCAACTACTTAAAAGCAATGCTCAGCTTTAACCCCTGTCATTGATTAGCCTTACACATCACATGAACTCACACCTTTGTGAGTTTATGTCCACTGGTTCCCCACGACTTGTTGAGCTATGATCATGTGTGAGCTCACCCTTGCTGTCTCACACCCCCCCCCACAGGAGATGATCAGGTGGTTCAGGAGGAGCCGCCTAACACTGAGGAGTTCGATCTGATCTAGGTGGCGTTTCCCAGTCGACATTGGCGCCGATGATCCTTAGTTCGTTTTATCTTTATTACTTTATTTTGTAATAAGTCTTCCGCTATGTAATAAATACTCTGATGTTAATGACATTTATCTCTATACACTCTGTTATTATATATGTTGTCTTCTTGGCGCATGTATGAGATGCACCCGGCTTTGTCCTTTAAAACCGGGTGTTACAGAAGTGGTATCAGAGGAAATGTTGACTGTAGGACGAGACCTAGATAGAAATGGACAAACCCTCTCCTACTTACCTTACTCTGACTCATTCTATACTCATCTCATCTTGATCTTGTCTCACCTTCTACTGTTCTACTCTGATCATTCTTATCTTTTCTACTCTAAGACAAGATGGATTTCACACCTTGGAATCCCTACCCCTATGACATTCTTAAAAGTTAGGGAACCTAAAACAAAAGTTAAAACTATTTTCTCTATTAAAAAAAATGTTGGTTGATTGTTCTGATGATAAAATGCTTGATTTGCTTCTTTGATTGATTGAAATATTATATGGACATCTTAGCATGTGCCAGTATAAGGTGATAAATTAGCTATGGTAGGTAAAACATTAAACTGCTTAGCTAGTAAGTCCCCCAAAGTAACATGAGTTGTAATTACTGCCTTGTCTACTGCTCTCTCTTACCATATGTATCTAACTCAGATGGTCAATACCAGGAAAGGAAACATTATCACGCAACAGCAAACAGAAATGAATCCCCCAAATCCTCCACCTGTTGAAACCGAACAAGTGATTGCAACCCAAAGGCTGGTAATACAGCAATTGACAGACATGATGACCGAAATGCAAAACCAGATAAGACAAGAACGCGAGGAAATACGTCAGGCCCGTCTGGAGATACATCAAGAAATAAGGCAATCACGGTTGGAGAGACAACGACAAGAGCAACCACCATCGCCACCACCACCAGCTCCACCAAGCTACATAAACATATATGTAAATTACTACTATTTGTAGGGTCTACAGGTTCCTTTAGTTAGTATTCGGTATGATACTATTTTAGGAGGAATAAAAGATCTATTTGTCCCCATGTGTTGCTAATAAAATTATGCGTCATGCTGAGATTTTGGTTTGTGCAAATATGTTGGACAATATGGGAAAACCCGTGAGAGTAATTACACCTAAAGGATCTGTTGAGGTGGATCAAATGACCCGTAGATTGACATTAAACATTATGGGTAGAGAATTTGGAGCTACTGCTATAATATTGGAGTCAAGCAGTATAGATTTGATCCTTGGTATGTCATGGCTAAGAAAGGCAAAGGCCGTTATAGCATGTGGTTGAGGTACCATAGAACTTACTACCACTAAAGGAGAAAGATTTCAAGTTAATATTGCAGTAACCTCTTCACCTATGCGTGCAATGTTCTTTATACCTGAGGAGTTTGTTGGTGACAACATCCGGGTGGTTAGAGATTTTCCGGATGTCTTTCCAGAGGAGTTACCAGGCATGCCACCTGATAGAGAAGTTGAGTTTGTTATTGACCTCTTACCTGGAACCGCCTCTATTTCTAAACGGCCATACAGAATGTCCGTAGAGGAGTTGAAGGAACTTAAGAAGCAGTTAACTGAGTTACAAGAGGCTGGGTACATTCGTCCGAGTTCCTCACCTTGGGGAGCACCGGTCTTGTTTGTACAGAAGAAGGATGGATCGCAACGGATGTGTGTGGATTATAGATCTCTTAATGATGTTACGGTGAAGAACAAGTATCCGTTGCCCCGTATTGAAGATTTATTTGATCAGATGAGAGGTGCAAGAGTATTTTCGAAGATTGATCTCCGATCGGGATACCATCAGATGAGGATTAGACCATCGGACATTCCCAAGACGGCGTTCTCGACCAGATATGGATTATATGAGTTTACTGTTATGTCGTTTGGATTAACCAATGCGCCAGCTTATTTTATGAACTTAATGAACAAGGTGTTTATGGAGTACTTGGACAGATTCGTCGTGGTGTTCATCGACGATATTCTCATTTATTCTCAGAGTGATAATGATCATGAGGAACATCTGAGGTTGGTGCTACAAAAGCTTCGAGATAACCAGCTATATGCCAAGTTCACCAAGTGCGAGTTTTGGATTGGCGAAGTGCCATTTCTTGGTCATATTATTTCTAATGGAGGAATAGCAGTGGATCCTGCTAAAGTTAAGGAGATAATGGAGTGGAGAGTACCCACTACAGTTACTGAGATTCGGAGTTTCTTGGGATTAGCAGGCTACTATCGGAGATTTATTGAAGAATTTTCTAAGATTGCTAAGCCTATGACTTCGCTTTTGGAGAAAGGAAAAGAATTTAAGTGGGACGAGAAGTGTCAAGACAGCTTTGATCTATTGAAGAAGAGGTTGATGTCGCCACCAGTATTGGTCATGCCGGACCTACAGAAAGGATTTGACATCTATTGCGATGCATGTGGCCAAGGCTTAGGATGTGTGCTCATGCAAGAAGGACATGTGATTGCTTATGCTTCTCGTCAGTTGCGGAGACATGAATTGAACTACCCTACTCATGACTTGGAATTGGCAGCGGTTGTGCATGCACTTAAGATTTGGAGACATTATATCATGGGAACCAAGTGCCAAGTATATACGGATCATAAGAGTTTGAAGTATATATTCACTCAGAAGGATCTTAACCTTAGGCAACGCCGTTGGTTAGAGCTCATTAAGGATTATGATTTGGAGATTCATTATCACCCAGGCAAGGCAAATGTGGTTGCGGATGCCTTGAGTCGCAAGGAGCATGTTCATTCAGCTATTGTTGCCCAACTACCCGATGAGATTGTTGAGGACTTCAGGAGACTTAACCTGGGGATAGTTGCTCATACTGAAGGAGTTACTATTGATGTGGAACCTACTTTGGAGCAAGAGATCCGCAAAGGACAAATTGGTGATGCTAAAATAAAAGAGATTAAGGATCTGATTACTGAAGGTCGAGTTCCTGAATTCACGGAAGATGAGCAGGGCACTGTATGGTTCAAGGACAGGATGTGTGTTCCTGATATTAAAAGCCTTCGAGAGACTATTTTAAAAGAGGCCCATGATTCGGATTATTCTATTCATCCTGGTAGTACCAAGATGTATCAGGATTTGAAACGGAAATATTGGTGGTATGGATTGAAAAGAGATGTAGCTGCATATGTGGCTATGTGCGATGTATGTCAAAGAGTTAAGGCTGAACACCAGAGGCCAGCTGGATTATTGCATCCACTGAAGATACCCGAGTGGAAATGGGAAGAGATTGGTATGGATTTCATCACTGGATTGCCTCGCACCCAGAAAGGATATGATGCTATATGGGTGATTGTGGATAGATTGACTAAAGTGGCTCACTTTATTCCTGTGAAGACTACTTATAAAGGTTCTCAGTTAGCAGAGTTATATATGGCTCGGATTGTGTGTTTACATGGAGTACCAAAGAAGATCGTGTCTGATCGAGGTTCGCAGTTTACCTCGAGATTTTGGAGAAGCTTTCATGAGAACATGAGTACGAAGTTGAATTTTAGCACGGCTTATCACCCTCAGACTGATGGACAGACTGAAAGGACTAATCAAGTATTGGAAGATATGTTGAGAGCATGTGCCCTTCAGCATGGAGGAAGTTGGGATAAGAGTCTGCCTTATGCTGAATTCTCATATAATAATAGTTATCAGGCCAGTCTGAAGATGTCACCTTTTGAAGCTTTATATGGGAGGAAGTGCAGGACTCCTCTATATTGGGATCAGACTGGAGAAAGACAATTCTTTGGGCCTGAACTGATTCAAGAAGCAGAAGAACAAGTTCGTATAATTCGAGAGAATTTGAGAGTGGCTCAAACCAGGCAAAAGAGCTATGCTGATAATAGAAGAAGACCACTGGAATTCGAAGAAGGAGATTATGTGTATCTCAAGGTGTCACCACTGCGTGGAATGAGGAGATTTAAAGTTAAGGGCAAATTATCCCCTCGCTACATTGGACCATTCTTGATCTTTAGAAGAGTTGGGGAGATGGCATACCAACTCGAGTTACCTGCTACACTATCAGATGTGCATAATGTGTTCCACGTGTCTCAACTTAAGAAGTGTCTCCGTGTTCCCGAGGAACAGTTACCAATGGAAGAGCTCAGTGTTCAAGGTGATTTGACTTACACGGAGTACCCGATCAAGATTTTGGATACTTTGACTCGGGTTACGAGAAATAAGGTGATAAAGATGTGTAAAGTTCAATGGAGTCACCACAGTGAAGATGAAGCAACTTGGGAAAGAGAAGAAGAGCTTCGTATAGATTTTCCCCACCTTTTCTCTAGTTCTTCTTAAATCTCGAGGACGAGATTATTTTTAAGGGGGGTAGGATTTGTAACACCCACTTTGTAAATTGCTAGGAATAATATCAATAGAGAAACATTTTCTCTTTATGTGAGTTTGATCTTTATGCACCATCATATGAGAACACCATGTCCAAGAACAATTAATAAAAGATATGCTACTAAATTGTTGCATCATGCTGGATATTTTATTTGTGTGTGCATTTGGTGACAACATAGAAATAAAATGACAATGAGAAGAGGATTTGAGGAAAAAGGAGAAGGAAAGAAAGAAATAATATAAAATATAATACAAAATTTATAAATACCCAAACTCAACCATACTGGTATGATTAAAATTTATCTATAATTTGAGTACAAATTCAAAGTCATACTTGGAATTCAAATTGGGAATTGAAAAATAAAAAGAAAAGAAATGAAACAGAAAATAAAAAGAAAAATGAATTAAACACCTAACTGGGCCTTCTACCTCAATTCAGCCCACCAGGAACTCCCCCCACGCGCTCGACCCATTTCGTGGCTTCGCCTCCGCGCGGCCGCACTGACAGCGCGGGCCCACGGGCCAGCCTCCTGCGCTCTCTCGCGCGCGGTCATGTGCTCCCCGTGTCGCTGTTCTGCTGGCCCCACATGTCACACCCTCATGAGTCCGAAATCATCGTCTCCACACCGCCAATGTCGCGCGGCAACCAAATTCCTCCGAAGCTTCCGCGGTCGCAACCACCGTGGCGGGATCTTCGCGCAGTTAGTCGCCGCGGGATAAGTAGGCGGGCCTATCCCTTCTTCTCTTACCCCCTTAGCTCGCCGGTACCATTGCGTAGAGAGAATTCGTGAGAATTGAGTGACGGCGCCGCCATTGCTGCGCTCGGAAGTTCTCCATAGCCGTGACCTCGTGACCAGCCGCCGGGGCTCGCCGTTGTGCACCGTGCAGTCCTGTACCGGTGTGGGGCGCGAATTCGGTACATCGGGGGCCAATTCCTCGTCGGCATCGGGGCGGGACTTCATCCGCACGTGGCCGAGCTCGCCTTCGCCCGGGGATCCTAGGTATGCACTCCCACTCGATTTGCGATCATCTATAAGCCACGTAGCATCGATTGGGCTAGACCATAGATGACCGGAGCCCCTAGAATTGCTCGCCGGTGGGGTTGTTGAACGCGGAGCCGCTGCGCCTGTGGGCGGGCCACCCTCGTCGCCTCGGACCTCCAATTGAACGCACCCCTATGTTAGCTACTTCCTCTGGTCCAATTAGGAGTAAGCGGTGTGGGGTTTTAGGGTCACCAGGCGCGTTTTCGCTTTCTCGTCGGCGTGCTCCGCCGCGTGGTCGGGGCGGCGCTGCCATTACCGGGGTCCTGAGGAACGAGATGGGTTCGGCACCGTCGATCTATTCGCGGACGGCTGGATCTGGGCGTCGGACACCGCTTCGGGGGGGATGGGATCCGTGCCGTGGATTGGGATCCAACGGTCACTGGTTAATTCCGACCACATAAAATCCTGGCCGTAGATTAGCGATCCGATGGATCCGGTTGGGTACCGCTTTAGTTGAAGTAACGATCTAATCCGTGCCCTCCGCTGCGAATCCAACGGCCCTGAGTGCACCATACCCCTTCGGCCGCTAGTTTTGTAAAAGAAACCCTGGAAAACCGAGGAATCAACCCGCCGTCCTATTTCCACTGTTCTCTGTGTCTGGGACGACTTGCACCGAGCCCCCTGTTGTTATCAAATATTGAGGCCCAGTCCAGGACCTTATAAAACCAGAGAAAATGATTATTAAATGGATTTTTAATAGGAAAATAATTACTAGAACTTTATAAATTCATAGAAAATTCATACTAACTCCAAATTAATCCATTCCAGTTCCTAAATTTTTGTAATAATATTGTCTACCCATTAGTGCCTCTGTTCTGTCATGACAAACACATTAAAATTATTCTTTCACTAAATCTTGTATTAAGCACATAAAACCTTTGAAAATGCATAACTTAAAATCTATAATGCAGAAAATTATGATTTCTGTTCCTAGGATTTTATTTTAATATGTAGATTATTACTGTGTATTTTGTTTATATGCTTGGTGTAATGTTAATTTCTCTATATGCACTGTGCTTGTTTGTATTGTGGCGAGTAGAAGAGCCCGTTGCTGAGGATCCTGGTGAGCAGCAGGTTGAAGTAGCTGAGCAGGAGCTCATTGCAGGCAAGTTGTGCCCTTGACCACTTTTTACCCAATAATGTTCTTTAATATCACTTATCCATGCATAGGTTAATTTTGATGGGACCCAATAGGTCACCCTAGATTGTTTATCTCATTACCTTGTTCACCCCCGAATCACTTGGGTAGATTGCTATTGCTTTATATGGTTTTGGGATAATCATTTATTACCTCTATGTTCCAATTCTTGTTATTCTGTTTATGTTCATGTTGAACATAGAGCTTAACTTGAGTAACACGTGCCACCACAAGGGAGGAATGGGACCCCTTGGCTGACTAATTAGGAAAGCTAGTGGAAGACTACCTTACCCGAAAGGGGCAAGGGCAGTAGGGGAGAGGTCAGTGCGGGGAGGTCCCTGGTTGATTTTGCTGCGATGGCGGTCAGCCAGGAACCCTTTACTGGATCTTCCCATAAACTGTAGCGGGTTTTCGGAAGCTAGTGGAACTTTGTAAAGGCCTCGTAGTGTTGCCCTGTCGTGCTTCCTAGGTAGAGGTATATGGGATTCATGACCCCTTGGCAGATGGGTAACATGACTTGTGGGTAAAGGGTACAACCTCTGCAGAGTGTAAAACTGGTATACTAGCCGAGCTCACGGTCACGAGCAGCTCAGGACTCTCTGATGTTTAAATTATGGAACTTAAATTCAATTTTGTCATTTGCATCGCATGGGTTTATTATTAATTTTGTTCTATACTTTACTTATGGTTTGGTATTTACTTACACTTAGTAATTGCTAATAAAATTTTGACCAACTACTTAAAAGCAATGCTCAGCTTTAACCCCTGTCATTGATTAGCCTTACACATCACATGAACTCACACCTTTGTGAGTTTATGTCCACTGATTCCCCACGACTTGTTGAGCTATGATCATGTGTGAGCTCACCCTTGCTGTCTCACACCCCCCCCACAGGAGATGATCAGGTGGTTCAGGAGGAGCCGCCTAACACTGAGGAGTTCGATCTGATCTAGGTGCCGTTTCCCAGTCGACATTGGCGCCGATGATCCTTAGTTCGTTTTATCTTTATTACTTTATTTTGTAATAAGTCTTCCGCTATGTAATAAATACTCTGATGTTAATGACATTTATCTCTATACACTCTGTTATTATATATGTTGTCTTCTTGGCGCATGTATGAGATGCACCCGGCTTTGTCCTTTAAAACCGGGTGTTACATTTGTTCTGAAGGTATTTTCGAGCCGTGTTTAGGAGTGTTAAGGGTACCCCTAATTACGATACCCGACAACACTATACCTTGTTTTACCTGTATACATGTTATTGGGTAGAATTGCTATTGCTCTACTTGGTTTTATGATTAATGGTACATATAAATTATGATCATGCACTGTTATTATTGTTGTCTTTAATATTATGTATGATAAAATCATTTTGTTTAATTGAAACATGGAGCGACCACTCGGGAAAGCAGTGCAACCATGAGGGTGATATGTGTCGCTCTTGGTTAATTAATTAGAGAAGCTAGCATGTGAGAACCTAAACTGAAAGGGGCAAGCGGAGAGGAGTTATGCAAGTATAGTGCTAGCTGTAATTACTACGATGGGGTTACATACCGTAGAAAAAGATATATACCCCATCCGTTTGAAAACCGTAGCGATTTTTCTTATGCTAGTAGAACTTTTTGTAAAGACCTCGTATTAGATACTTAGTCATTATCTTGAATTAGGATCGGGTCAAAGTTATCCATCCTCGTCCGGTAATAGATAAGAATTAGGATCTGGTCACCTTTGCTATCTCTATTTTGTATCTCCTATCACAAGTTAAGTGGGGTGATACGATAGATATTATACTTGAGTTGATATTACGGAAATATCCCAGAGATTACACATGGTCAGCGTACGATAGGCCTACCATATTGCTAGGCCACAACTACGTCAAAGGGTGCTAGACCGTCAATTCGATTTAGGGAAAGTTTGGTTTATAGAGAATAATTTTTAGTCTTTTCATTTTATTCCATTTTAGTCTATAAATTGTCAAACATAAAAACAAAAATTTTATTTTAGTTTCCATATTTGTTAATTTAACGACTAAAATGTAATAAAATGGAGGAACTAAAAATTACTCCTAGAAACCAAACACCCCTTTAGTCACACACTTTAGTTTTAAAAAAGATCTCTAGTGTCATTTTTAATATACATATATTTTTAAAAATCATAAAATTCTAGCAGCAGATGTGGCTGTAAAAATGTCAGACAACATCTTAGACTGTTATATGGTACATATACCATCTGATTGTTGCCTGCATAGTCTTATCCTACGTCACCATATACTTTAACTTTATCTGAGTATATGTTTGATTAATTGTATATGGAAATAGTAGGCTGCACGAGCTGATGCAAATTCAGCGTGACCGGTTGCCTGACCGGTTGGGTCTAAGTCCGACGCGTGCGTTGACTATGATTGAGTTTATGATTGGTTTAATGCATGGCATGAGCTCAGTCTACATGGGAGAGCACAATTTAGGCGTTTTTTAGCTGTCCGCCTGTATGAGCTAAGACGCGAGGCATCTCCGTTTCTACCGGAACAGGCTGGTGCAGACCAGGTGGAGGCAGGATCGGCAACCAATCAAGCCAATTAAGTTACTTTGGTGCCATTTTCCTGAATCCTCGTGTTCGCATAAAATGACAGTATCTTCCCTGCTGCGCATGAGCCTAGTTGCGCGTTGTGAATAGGGATGAAAACGGTACGAGAAAATCCCGTACCGTCCCGTTTCGAGTACCAGTTTTTTTGGATCGTTTTCATATACTTCGGTTATTTTTCGGTTTCGGTACGAAAACGGGTAGATTGTCTTCGGTAACGGTATCGAAACGAGCAGACTTTTTTCGTTCATTTTTGCGGTTACCGTTTTGGGTCGGGAAAATCCCGTTTTTCATACCGTTTAGGCTATTCGGTTTTGGGCCTTTCAGTTCTCCAATGTGGCAATGTCAGCCCAGCCCATGAGCCCAAGGCGGCAAGGCCCACCAACGCACACGCACTATGAAACTGGAAACCCTATCCCGTCATCCCGTGGCCTTGCCCTTGCCCGTGGCCGCCGCCCGCCAGCCACCTTCGCCCAGCCCTGTCGGCTGACGGCTGTCACCGGTCGGCGGTCGCCCAGCCCTCGCCCAGCGCCGGAGCGCCCCAACCCCAAGTCCCCAACCCAGACGCGGTCCCGCGAAGACACCAAGCCAGTCAGCAGTCACTTCCTCTCGCGATCGCGGGTCGCCTCGCGCGGTCGGCAGTCGCGCCGTCTCGGGCTCGCGGCTGTCTCTTGGCTGCAGGCTGCTCGCTCGTGTGCCGCACTCGCTCGTGTGTCGTCGTGTCAGTGTGTGTTGGACTGCGCTGGTGTCTCTGGCCGGCTAGCTCCAAGCTCCTCGCTCCTGCGGCTACAAGGTAATGAAGTTGATGTTTTTTTATTTTATTGATCTACTCATTGATCCACATTCCATATTTCTAGTAGGACCATGACAGGGAGAGATGAAAGCTCCGACCGTAGTTCGGCGCGCTTGTTGTTGGGAACGCCGCCTCTACCAGCTGCTCTTGGAACTGCTGGTACTAAGAGGAAGGCAACCACACTTATTGCGGCATCTGGACCTGCAGCTAGAGCTAGGAGTGTTGAAGTTGAAGATACACTAGCACCAGCAGCACCTCCAATTGTTGAGAGTACCACAAATGTGATAGATAGCAGTGGCACTGGCACACAAGAGGATGGGGATGACCACTCCCTTCCAAAGAGGGATAAGAAGCGCACATCCGTAGTATGGGAATATTTTGAGAAGACAGATATTGAAGTTGAGGTGGATGGGAAGATTTACAATCAAAAGTGGGGTTCTTGCAAGTTTCCTAAGTGTAAGGCAAGGTACAGATGTGAAGGCAGGTATGGAATAACTGCATTTCTAAACCATTTGAGATTAGCACATAGGATTGTTAAAGGGCAACGACAACTCAGTATGGTAAAGGATCATGAAAAGGATTGCACTGTGGTGGAACCCTATAAGTTTGACCAAGCAGTTAGTTTAAGGAAGTTGTATTTGGCAATAATCATGCATGAGTATTCTTTCAATATAGTTGAACATGAGTACATGGTTGACTTCATTAAATCCCTACGACCCAACTTTAGTATCAAGTCTCGTATCACTACTAGAAAAGAAATCATGGACTTATACTTGGAACAAAAGGATATTTTGTATGGTTGTTTGAAAAATGTTCAATGTTGCTTTAGTGCAACCATGGACATGTGGACATCATGTCAAAACAAGTCCTACATGTGTGTTACTCTCCATTGGATAGATGATGAATGGTGTATTCGAAAGAGAATTGTAGTTTTTTTCCATGTTGCAGGCAGCCATACAGGTCAGAGGTTATCACAAACATTTCAGCAACAAGAAAAGGTATAATTACATAAGTTCTTAGTTATAAATTATAATTTGCCTCCTGCTATCTAATCTGCAACTTATAATTGTGTGACTTTCATTTGTTAGAATCTAAGGATATTCCTTCACTTGTCACTGATCTGAACAATTTAGAGGACTTTGCAACATATGTAAAGCTTGCGAATGAAGAGGTATACATGGTTCACTGCACAAAATTACATGACATCAGTTTTGGTTCAATCTTTGTACTGATATAAATTGTTTTTATCTTGTTTTAGGCGGGAGACGAAGATAATGATGCAAGTGATCCAGATGTCATGAATGATGAAGAAGAGTTGTTTGGGACGTTTTAATCTGAACTTGAGACTTGTAGTAACTTGAGTCTTTTGGATTTGTGGTCACTGTTCACTGAAGACTTGGAGAGAGTGACATGTTTTACTTTTGGACAAACTGAATGTTTGATGTCTGTGTCAGCTAGTTGTTACTCTAGTCTTTTGGGTTTGTGGTCACTGGCTCACTGCTCACTAAGTCACTAGAGACTTTGTAGAGAGTCATATAGGTTTCACTTTTGGATAGACCGAATGTCTGTTGTCAGCCGTTTGTCTGGTCTTTTGGATTTGTGGTCACTGCTACTCACTGGAGAGTGGAGACTTGGAGAGAGTGATAGGTATAGGTTTCACTTCTGGATAAACTGAATGTCTGTTGTCCCTGGCAGCTTTTTGTACATAGTTCACGGGCATGTGGTCACTGCTGCTCACTTCTGGATAAACTATCAGTTAATCAGTATGCTTGTATGTGACATGAGTGTAGATATAATTTCTCACTCAAATAATGTCACTATGTTATTATGTTGATGCTATAAACTTAATATATATTAATGTTTGAATTAAGTCATTCAGTTTATTGTTTGTTTTTGTTAGTTACCGACTCAAGTTTCATATGTCGATCGTTTTCGACGTATCTTCGTTTCGATTTTTTCGTTTTCGAATGACCGGTAATTTCAACACCGTATACCGACCCTAAACTTTTCGTTTTCGTACCGTTGTTATAAAACGAAACCAAAACCAATATCAGTGTTTTTTCGATCGTTTTTGACCGTTTTTGTCGGGGACCATAATTAGGGTACCCTCAAGACCCCTAAATCTCAGCTGGTAACCCCCATCAGCACAAAGCTGCAAAGGCCTGATGGGTGCGATTAAGTCAAGGATCGGTCCATTCAAGGGACACGATCGTGCCTCGCCCGAGCCTAGCCTCGGGCAAGGGAAGCCGACCCCGGAGAACCTACGTCTCGCCCGAGGACCCCCCCCTCCAGCAACGGGCACACTATCGGCTCGCCCAAGGCCCAGTCTTCACTGAGAAGCAACCTTGGCCACACCGCCACGCCGACCGACCAAATCGCAGGGGCATTTAATGCAAAGGTGGCCTGACACCTTTATCCTGACGCACGCCCTCCAGTCGACAGAGCCGAAGTGACCGCAGTCACTTCGCCGCTCTACTGACCGGTCTGACAAGAGGACAGCGCCGCCTGCGCCGCTCCGACTGCTGAGCCACCCGACAGAGTGAGGCTGACAGTAGCCAAGGCCGGCCTCGAGCGTCATAGGAAACTCCGCCTCGCCTGACCCCAGGGCTCGGACTCGGGCTCAGCCCCGGAAGACGGCGAACTCCGCTCCGCCCGACCCAGGGCTCGGACTCGGGCTCAGCCCCGGAAGACGGCGAACTCCGCTCCGCCCGACCCAGGGCTCGGACTCGGGCTCAGCCCCGAAAGACGGCGAACTCCGCCTCCCCCGACCCCAGGGCTCGGACATGGGCTCAACCCCAGAAGACGACGAACTCCGCCTCGCCCGACCCAGGGGCTCGACCTCGACCTCGACCTCGGAGGAGCCTCCACCTCGCCCAACCTAGGGCACGGACCGACCACGTCAATAGGAAGCGCCATCATTACCCTACCCCGAGCTGACTCGGGCTACGGGGAACCAGACCGGCGTCCCATCTGGCTCGCTCCACCATGCGAGTAATGATGGCGCCCCGCATGCCCTGTGACGACGGCGGCTCTCAGCCCCCTTACGGAAGCAAGAGGACGTCAGCAAGGACTCGACAGCCCCAACAGTTGTCCTCCCGCCAGGCTCCAGCACTCCTCCGACGGCCACGACACCACGCGAACTGGGCGCCAAGACCTCGCCGGCTGCCACGATGGCATGTACTTAGGGCGCTAGCTCTCCACCGCTAGACACGTTAGCACATTGCTACACTCCCCATTGTACACCTAGATCCTCTCCTTACGCCTATAAAAGGGAGGACCAGGGCCCTCTTACAAGAGGTGGGCCCGCGCGGAGAAGGGCGGGACGGCGCTCGCGCAAGGCCGCTCGCTCCCACTCCCGCGTGGACGCTTGTGTCCCCCTACTGCAAGCGCACCCGACTCAGGCGCAGGGCTAACACGAAGGCCGCGGGATCCACTCTCTCACGCCTGCCTCCCTCCGGCTGCTTCCGTTCCCCCCTTCGCGTTCCGCCTCGCGTCGACCCATCTGGGCTGGGGCACGCGGTGACAATTCACTCGTCGGTCCAGGGACCCCCCCGGGTTTCGAAACACCAACAGTTGGCGCGCCAGGTAGGGGCCTGCTGCGTGTTGACGAACAGCTTCCCGTCGAGCTCCAGATGGGCAGTCTCCAGCAACCTTTCCGGCCCGAGACGGTGCTCCGTTTCGGAAACCTTGAGTTCATGTCCCTCGACGGCAGCTACGACATGATACTCCTTCCCCCGCCGCGCGACAGCGACAATGGCGGTCGACAACCCGCTCGCCGGTGGGGAAATCGACGACGCCTTCCCCACGTGGTGGAAGGACGACATTCGGGCTTGTCCCGTCCCCTCCCCCGCCGACGGAGGAGGAGGCGGGGCAACCAAGGCCAAGCGGGAAGCGGCACATCGTTGGCTGTCGAGCGAGTCGACGACGCCGGCGCCCCAACGGAGGGCGCGTCGGGCATCGATCTCGCGTCTGAGACGAAGACGAGCGCCGCCTCCCCGCAACATGCCAATCTCAAGCAAACGCACGACGCCAGCACGCTCGCGAAGGATTTGCTGGGCGTCACCCTCGTACCCGAGACAACGGTGCAGTCAGTCCCAGACGCGACCTTGTCACCGCCCGTCGACCGAAAGGTACCGACCGATTCCCATCTCGCGTCTTTTGGATTCGGCCTCGACCCACCAAGCGACTCCGCTTCGGTGAGCACTCTCATAGAGGCGAGTCCAAACCCTCTGGGGTATCGTGTGCGGTCACCTTGGGACCGACTGACGACCGACTCAACCTACGAGCCCTCAGGGTCCGAGGAAGATGGCGAGCCCGACCTCTGTTGGGATTTCTCCGGACTTGGTAACCCCAATGTTGTGCGGGACTTCATGACCGCATGTGACTACTGCCTTTCCGACTGTTCCGACGGCAGCCGCGGCCTCGACAACGAGGACCGCGGCCCAAGTTGTGAATGTTTCCATGTCGATCTAGGGGGTCCCGGCGAAGGCAACCATCTTGGTATGCCAGAAAACGGTGATCCCCCTAGGCCCGTGCCTCGCGTTGACATCCTTCGGGAGCTAGCTGTGGTCCCCGTCCCGGCGGGGGGTCCTGACCCACAACTCGAGCAAATCCGCGAGAGGCAGGCCAGGCTCGACGAGGGAGCAGGAACGCTTGTGCCGATCCGCCGGGACATCGGGCAGGAATGGGCGGTCCAACCCCCGGGCGGAGAAGCGCGTCATCTCCCCCAGGACATCTAGCACTGCATCACCAACGACGTCAGGGTGAGGCCACCGCCGAATTCCAGTGGAGTCGGCCAGAACCTGGCTGCAGCGGCAATACTCCTCCGCGCGATGTCGGAGCCATCAACCACCGAGGGGCGGCGTATCCAGGGAGAGCTCAAGAATCTCCTGGAGGACACCGCGGTCCGACGGGCCGAAAGCTCTGCCTCTCGAAGGCAGGGGTTCCCCTCGGAACATCGCGCCGCGACTTCCCGATTCATGCGGGAAGCCTCGGTCCACTCCGGGCGCACGCGCAACACCGCGCCTGTGGCCCCGGGTCGCCTCGGCAATGAGCGCCACCATCACAGCTGTCGGGCCCACCTCGACGACAGGGCGCGCCGAGGCTACCACCCCAGGCGTGGGGGACGCTACGACAGCAGGGAGGATCAGAGTCCTTCGCTCGAACCACCCGGTCCGCAGGCTTTCAGCCGCGCCATACGACGGGCACCGTTCCCGACCCGTTTCCGAACCCCGACTACTATCACAAAGTACTCGGGGGAGACGAGACCGGAACTGTGGCTCGCGGACTATCGGCTGGCCTGCCAACTGGGTGGAACGGACGATGATAACCTCATCATTCGCAACATCCCCCTGTTCCTCTCCAACACCGCTCGAGCCTGGCTGGAGCACCTGCCCCCGGGGCAGATCTCCAATTGGGACGACCTGGTCCAAGCCTTCGCCGGCAATTTTCAGGGCACGTACGTGCGCCCTAGGAACTCCTGGATCTCCGAAGCTGCCGACAGCAGCCGGGAGAGTCTCTCCGGGACTACATCCGGTGATTCTCGAAGCAGCGCACAGAGCTGCCCAACGTCACTGATTCAGATGTCATCGGCGCGTTCCTCGCTGGCACCACCTACCGCGACCTGGTGAGCAAGCTGGGTCGCAAGACCCCCACCAGGGCGAGCGAGCTGATGGACATCGCCACCAAGTTCGCCTCTGGCCAGGAGGCGGTTGAGGCTATTTTCCGAAAGGACAAGCAGCCCCAGGGCCACCCACCGGAAGATGCTCCCTAGGCGTCAACTCAGCGCGGCGCCAAGAAGAAAGGCAAAAAGAAGTCGCAAGCGAAACACAACGCCGCCGAGTACAAGAACCCTCGGAAGCCTCCCGGAGGTGCCAATCTCTTCGACAAGATGCTCAAGGAGCCGTGCCCCTATCATCAGGGGCCCATCAAGCACACCCTTGAGGAGTGTGCCATGCTTCGACGACACTTCCACAAGGCCGGGCCACCCGCGGAGGGTGGCAAGGCCCTCGACGATGCAAAGGAGGAAGATCACAAGGCAGGAGGGTTCCCCGAGGTCCGCGACTGCTTCATGATCTACGGCGGGCAAGTGGCGAACGCCTCGACACCGCAAGCAAGAGCATCGGGAGGTCTGCTCGGTAAAGGTGGCGGCACCAGTCTACCTAGACTGGTCCGACAAGCCCATCACCTTCGACCAGGCCGACCATCCAGACTACGTGTCGAGCCCGGGGAGATACCCACTCGTTGTCGACCCCATCATCGGCAACGTTAGGCTCACCAAGGTCCTCATGTACGGAGGCAGCGGCCTCAACATCATCTACGCCGAGACCCTCGGGCTCCTCCGGATTGATCTATCTTCGGTCCGGACGGGCGCTGCGCCTTTCCACGGGATCGTCCCCAGGAAGCGCGTTCAACCCCTCGGACAACTCGACCTACCCGTCTGCTTCGGGACGCCCTCCAACTTTCGAAAGGAGACCCTCACGTTCAAAGTGGTCGGGTTTCGAGGAACCTACCATGCAGTGCTGGGGAGGCCATGCTACGCCAAGTTCATGGCCGTCCCCAACTACACCTACTTTCAAGCTCAAGATGTCGGGCCCCAACGGGGTCATCACCGTCGGGCCCACGTACCGACACGCGTACGAATGCGATGTGGAGTGCGTGGAGTACGCCGAGGCCCTCACCGAATCTGAGGCCCTCATCACTGACCTGGAGAGCCTCTCTAGGGAGGCGCCCAACGTGAAGCGCCACGTCGGCAACTTCGAACCAACGGAGACGACCAAGTCCGTCCCTCTCGACCCCTGCAACGACGCCTCCAAGCAGATCCGGATAGGTTCCGAGCTCGACCCCAAATAGGAAGCAGTGCTCGTCGACTTTCTCCGCGCGAACGCCAACGTTTTCGCGTGGAGTCCCTCGGACATGCCCGGCATACCGAGGGAAGTCGCCGAGCACTCTCTGGATATTCGAGCTGGGGCCCAACCCGTGAAGCAACCTCTGCGCCGATTTGACGAAGAAAAGCGCAGGGCCATAGGCGAGGAGATCCACAAGCTACTGGCGGCAGGGTTCATCAAAGAGGTATTCCATCCCGAATGGCTTGCCAACCCTGTGCTTGTGAGAAAGAAAGGGAGGAAATGGCGGATGTGTGTAGACTACACTGGTCTAAACAAAGCATATCCGAAAGTTCCCTACCCTCTGCCTCGCATCGATCAGATCGTGGATTCCACTGCTGGGTGCGAAACTCCGTCTTTCCTCGATGCCTACTCAGGGTATCACCAGATCAGGATGAAAGAGTCCGACCAGCTCGCGACTTCATTCATCACACCCTTCGGCATGTACTGCTATGTTACAATGCCGTTTCGTTTGAGGAATGCGGGGGCAACGTACCAGCGATGCATGAACCATGTGTTTGGCGAACACATCGGCCGAACGGTCGAGGCCTACGTCGATGACATCGTAGTCAAGATGAGGAAGGCCTCCGACCTCCTTTCCGACCTTGAAGCGACATTCCGATGTCTCAAGGCGAAAGGCGTGAAGCTTAATCCCGAAAAGTGTGTCTTCGGGGTCCCCCGAGGCATGCTCTTGGGGTTCATCGTCTCCGAGCGGGGCATCGAAGCCAACCCAGAGAAGATTGCAGCCATCACCAGCATGGGGCCAATCAAGGACTTGAAAGGCGTACAGAGGGTCATGGGATGTCTCGCGGCTCTAAGCCGCTTCATCTAGCGCCTCGGCGAAAGAGGTCTGCCTCTGTACCGCCTCTTAAGGAAGGCCGAGTGCTTCGCTTGGACTCCCGAGGCCGAGGAAGCCCTCGGGAACCTGAAGGTGCTCCTCACGAACGCGCCCATCTTGGTGCCCCCCGCTGCCGGAGAAGCCCTCTTGATCTACGTCGCCGCAACCACCCAGGTGGTTAGCGCCGCGATCGTGGTTGAGAGACGAGAAGAAGGGCGTGCATTGCCCATCCAGATGCCAGTATACTTCATCAGTTAGGTACTGTCCGATACCAAGATCCGCTATCCACAAATCCAGAAGCTGCTGTACGCGGTGATCCTGACACGGCGGAAGTTGCGACACTACTTCGAGTCTCATCCGGTGACTGTGGTGTCATCCTTCCCCCTGGGAGAGATCATCCGGTCCTGAGAGGCCTCAGGTAGAATTGCGAAGTGGGCGGTGGAGATCATGGGCGAGACGATCTCGTTCGCCCCTCGGAAGGCCATCAAGTCCCAGGTCTTGGCGGACTTCGTGGCTGAATGGACCGACACCCAGCTCCCGACGGCTCCGATCCAACCGGAGCTCTAGACCATGTTTTTCGATGGGTCGCTGATGAAGACGGGGGCTGGCGCAGGCCTCCTCTTCGTCTCGCCCCTCGGGAAGCACCTACGCTACGTGCTACGCCTCCACTTCCCGGCGTCCAACAATGTGGCAGAGTACGAGGCTCTGGTAAACGGGTTGCGAATCGCCATCGAGCTAGGGGTCCGACGCCTCGACGCTCGCGATGACTCGCAGCTCGTCATCGACCAAGTCATGAAGAACTCCCACTGCCGTGACCCGAAGATGGAAGCCTACTGCGATGAGGTTCGGCGCCTGGAAGACAAGTTCTACGGGCTCGAGCTCAACCACATCGCCCGACGCTACAACGATACTGTGGACGAGCTGGCTAAAATAGCCTCGGGACGAACAACAGTTCCCCCGGACGTATTCTCCCGAGACCTGCATCAACCCTCCGTCAAGACCGAGGACACGCCCGAGCCCGAGACACCTTCGGCTCCACCCGAGGCACCTTCGGCTGAGTCTGAGGTATCCTCGGCTCAGTCCGAGGTACCCTCGGCCCAGTCCGAGGTACCCTCGGCACGGTCCGAGGTACCCTCGGCTCAGCCCGAGGTACCCTCGGCCCCGAGGGTGAGGCACTGCGCGTCGAGGGGGAGCAGAGCGAGGTCACGCCTAATCAAAACTAGCAGACCCCGTACCTGCAATATCTCCACCGAGGAGAGCTGCCCCTCGACCAAGCCGAAGCTCGGCGGTTGGCGCGGCGCGCCAAGTCTTTCGTCTTGCTGGGAGATGGGAAGGAGCTCTACCACCACAGCCCCTCAGGCATCCTCCAGCGATGCATTTCCATCGCCGAAGGCCAGGAGCTCTTGCAAAAGATACACTCGGGGGCTTGCGGCCATCACGCAGCACCTCGAACCCTCGTTGGAAACGCCTTCCGACAAGGATTCTACTGGCCGACAGCGGTGGCTGACGCTACTAGAATTGTCCGCACCTGCGAAGGGTGTCAGTTCTACGCGAGGCAGACCCACCTGCCCGCTCAGGCTCTTCAGACCATACCCATCACCTGGTCGTTTGCTGTGTGGGGTCTGGACCTCGTTGGCCCCTTGCAGAAGGCACCCGGGGGCTACACGCACCTGTTGGTCGCCATCGACAAATTCTCCAAGTGGATCGAGGTCCGACCCCTAAACAGCATCAGGTCCGAACAGGCGGTGGCGTTCTTCACCAACATCATCCATCGCTTTAGGGTCCCGAACTCCATCATCACCGACAACGATACCCAGTTCACCGGCAGAAAGTTCCTGGACTTCTGCGAGGATCACCACATCCGGGTGGACTGGGCTGCCGTGGCTCACCCCATGACGAATGGGCAAGTGGAGCGGGCTAACAGCATGATCCTGCAAGAACTCAAGCCTCGGATCTACAACGACCTCAACAAGTTCGGCAAGCGGTGGATGAAGGAACTCCCCTCGGTGGTCTGGAGTCTGAGGACAACGCCGAGCCGAGCCACAGGCTTCACACCGTTCTTTCTAGTCTATGGGGCCGAGGCCATCTTGCCCACAGACTTAGAATACGGTTCCCCGAGGGCGAGGGCCTACACCGACCAAAGCAATCGAGTCAACCGAGAAGAATCACTGGACCAGCTGGAGGAGGCTCGGGACATGGCCTTACTACACTCGGCGCGGTACCAGCAGTCCCTGCGACGCTACCACGCCCGAGGGGTTCGGTCCCGAGACCTCCAGGTGGGCGACCTGGTGCTTCGGTTGCGACAAGATGCCCGAGGGCGGCACAAACTCACGCCTCCCTGGGAAGGCTCGTTCGTCATCGCCAAGGTTCTGAAGCCTGGAACGTACAAGCTGGCCAACAGCCAAGGCGAGGTCTACAGCAACGCTTGGAACATCCAACAGCTACGTCGCTTCTACCCTTAAGATGCTTTCAAGTTGCTCGTATACCTCGTTCACACACCAAGTCTGGTCGTCAAGGAAGGGCCGGCTTTGCCTCGGCAAAGCCCGACCCTCCCTCGGGGGCTAGAAGGGGGCAACCCCCTCTGCGTCAAAATTTTCCTCGAAAAAAGAAAAAAATCTTTTCTGCCAGAATGCCTTTCGTGCTCTTCGACTACTTCAAAAAGTGGATCCTGAAAACGATGGAGTACACTTAAGCAGCCAAGGCTGACCGAGCCGAGGGACTCCTACGCCTCCGGGATACGGATACCTCACTCATCACCTTCTGCGATAAGTAACTCGCGCTTGGATAAGTGACTCCGCGGACCGAACAAGTCTTCATGCTCGAGAGCTCCTCTGCCGAAATGATTTCTCGGGCCTTCTCGACTGCGTCGGTAACAGAACCCTATGGACGAGTAAGAGCGCGCGTAAGCGGCAAGGCCGACCGAGTCGAGGGATTCCTACGCCTCCGGGATACGGATACCTCACTCATCGCCTTCCGTGAAAAGCAACTCTCGCCCGCACAAACAATTCTGTTACCGACAAATGAGTCCGGATACTCGAAACAAGAGGAAAAGAAACGCAGCTTTACAACACGACGACAGTGTGTTTAGGCCTCGGCGGCCGCAGAAAACATACACACACTACAAGACAACCTGATCCTGCAGGCTCGGACGTCGACAGCCGAAGGGGGCAGCAGCACCCTCGGCATCAACTACACCTTCGGCGGGGTCTGACCTAGCCTCGGACGGCGACACGGTCGGAGGGCCCCCACTCTGAAGGACGACATCAGCACCACACCCGGGCCATCGCCGCCAGGGTCTTCTTCGAGAATCCGGCCCGAGTAGGCGGCTCGGTCGGCCACCCCGAGGCCTCGGCCAGCTATCCCCCAAAGACATCAGCTCGGCTTGTGGCCTCAGCAGCTCAACTCCGGCGTCGGTTCCGCCAGTGGACGACCCGGCCAGGCTCTAGCCAACCACACCTCCTTTTCGAAGCCAACTCTGCCTCTGTCCATGCTGACACCGCTACCTCCGGCTTCGGCTCATCGAAGGGCGGCCGAGGGGTTCCTTTAACTAAGCAAGGGGGGCCTCGGACAGCAAGGCCGACCGAGCCGAGGGACTCCTACTCCTCCGGGATATGGATACCTCACTCGTCACCTTTGCACGAGGCAACTCACGCTCGGTGAAGCGGTTCAGATAATCGACAAGGCGAGTCTTAGTGCTCGAAATGAAGAAAAAACACGGCTCCATGCCGAAAATACATACACGTTCAGGCCTCGACAGCCGCATTGAACAAAACACCGGCACTTAAGGTGCCTTTACAAACGGAACTCCGGTTCCACCTCCGCAGGTACGAACAACCCCACGCGATTGGGGGGGGCTGCGGAGCAACAGAAGACCGACGAACGGCTCGTCGTCGCCCGCCCCGGCAGCGGCAACGACGACGACTTCTGCTCCGGAGGGCCGAACAGCAGCAGCGATGACCTCAGGGCGGATGCTGCTGCCATGAGGCCCTCGCCCATGCCCCCAACTCGAGAGGCAAGGACGGGCAGAAGGCCGTAGAGTTGGAGGTCAGTCCGTGGGTGGCGCCGGCTAGCTCGTCGGCGGTGGAACCTCTTCCAGCTGCCGTGGCGAAAGGCGGCACCGGGAGCGGCTCCGAAGCCGCTCGGCTCAGAGAGCCGGGCACGCGGCAGCTGCCCATGCCACGAACGGAGGACGCCCTTCTCCCCGATCACTAAGGGAAGGAGCGGGCCGCCGCCCGCATAGGGACCGACCCCAACTCGGCACACTCCCCTCTCCAGCACTGATGATGAACATCCTTGAAGCTGAGGGAGGGGCAGAGGCCGCAGCCCGGCTCGCTTCCCCCCGCCATCAAGCTGGAGGTCACCGTCTTGGGTGACCACCGGCGAGGGGATGCAGCCGGGCTGCATGATGAAAATCCTTGAAGCCGAACGATGGCTGAAAGGTACCAACTTCCACGAAGTTGCGTTCCTTCGACGACAAGGCGGAAGGATTGCGGGTGTCCCCCATTCGGGGGGCTCGGAAGGTGGAAAGGCACGATGCATGAGGGGAGCGCGAAGACATGGTTGCCCTCCAAGGGGGTCGCCCCCCTTTTAAAGGCGACTCTCCCCACTTGCGCCCTCAACCATTGCGGGTTGAGTCTTCTCCAACACGCTCCAAGATTCTCCCCCCCACGGCGCGGGGGCTAGGTCCCACACGTCATGCAAGCCGGTCCAGGGGAGAAGAAGCCAAACCGCCACGCGCGCGGTGCATGCAACCACCCGGCGGTTACAAGCACTCCTCCACTTTCGCCCAGACCAGCGGGTGAAAGGGCGGACAGCCATGCAGGCGGCATGCAACCGTGCCAAGTGGGCACGCCCCCTCGACTCCAACACGCCCAGCACGGAGGTCCAGGCCCACACGTCATGCAACCGGCATGCCGGTTGCTACGTGCGAGCAACTGCACCGCCACTCGCGCCACTACTGCGCCTCCTCGATTGCGGAGTCAATACCGTGACTCGAGGCAACCCTGCAGTGCCAGCCAAGCGCGACGGTCAAATGCGATAAAAAATGGACCAGCAATAGTGGCGGTGACAGGCGGGCAGGAGCAGCGGTCACGTCGTCAGCCAAGCTTACGTCCCATCCAGGGGCAGCGAGGGAGCCCTCTCTCACGGTGTGAAGACGGTGCGCCCGTGATCCGTTCCTTGAACGACTCGCACACGCGCAACGACCGCCTCGCGAACCGCTCGCCCCGTCGCATTAACTCCGCGGCAGGACAGGCGACGCCTCAGGCGGGAGAAGCAAGCGACGCTTCGCCTTCGCCATAATAACCGCGTCGAAAAAAAAGGTACGCCACGTCATTCGACTTCGTATCCTTTTCCTTTTCCTCTTTCTCTCTCTTACAACAGGGACCGGGAAAGGGGGATACCCCGAAAAGGACCCTTCTCCGTGAAGGAAACAGGCTCCGAGCCTCCCTACTGATCAGAGGTTCGAAGGCTGGCCCCTCGGAGGGGTTCAACGGCCGCCTCAGATCGATTGGGTTCTGCGCCCACTACTGGTCAGAGGTTCGATGGCTGGCCCCTCGAAGGGTTCAACGGCCGCCTCAGGCCACTCGGGCTCCGCGCCCATTACTGATCAGGGGTTCGTAGGCTGGCCCTCGAAGGGTTCACAGTCGCCTCAGACACAGAGCGAGGGATGACCCTGGGTACGTTCGATACATAACCAAGGCTCGGGCTGCGCTCCCGAGGTACCCTAGGACATTTCCGAGACCAGCGGGAGCGATCTTGTAACGGAATCCCATCAGAGGGAGGCATCGAGCCCTCGGACCCCGTCAAAGGGGACCGGGTCTGGTAGATCACCTGCAGGTACTTTTGGAGCGTGCCTCCGGGCCTCTAGCCGACCCCTAGCAAATGGGGCACGGGCGTCCGCTCGGATTACCCGCCAGCAGCTCACCGGAAACACCATGTTCGGCGCCCTCCGAGGGCAACATGGCGCTTTCCCCCCTCCTCCTTGCGGAAAGGCGACGCAGGGGCGTATGTAAAAAAGACGAGTCTGTCCTTGACCGTCCTCTCGCCCTGTGTAGAGGCTCGGGGGCTGCTCTCGCAAACCCGGCTCCGGCCAAACCGTTGACAGCGTCAACATACCAGCCCGAGAACTTGGGACCCGACCGTGCACTCGGGCAACGGCCAGCTCACATGAGGGAACAACTAGACCAGCCGAAGTGTTGCGAAACGCACTAAGACCTCGAAGGAGTAAAACTACTCCTCCGAGGCCTCGGGGGCTAAACCCGGCGGGTGCGCTCGCGCGCACCCACCGGAACAGAATGCAACCGAAAAAGGCTGGTCCCCTTGCAAAAAAGTGCGGCAAAAGCCTCCAAGCGAGTATTAGTACTCCCTTGGAGGCTCGGGGGCTACTGTGGGGGACCATAATTAGGGGTACCCTCAAGACCCCTAAATCTCAGCTGGTAACCCCCATCAGCACAAAGCTGCAAAGGCCTGATGGGTGCGATTAAGTCAAGGATCGGTCCATTCAACGGACACGATCGTGCCTCGCCCGAGCCTAGCCTCGGGCAAGGGAAGCCGACCCCGGAGAACCTACGTCTCGCCCGAGGACCCCCCTCCAGCAACGGGCACACTATCGGCTCGCCCAAGGCCCAGTCTTCACCGAGAAGCAACCTTGGCCACACCGCCACACCGACTGACCAAATCGCAGGGGCATTTAATGCAAAGGTGGCCTGACACCTTTATCCTGACGCACGCCCTCCAGTCGACAGAGCCGAAGTGACCGCAGTCACTTCGCCGCTCTACTGACCGGTCTGACAAGAGGACAGCGCCGCCTGCGCCGCTCCGACTGCTGAGCCACCCGACAGAGTGAGGCTGACAGCAGCCAAGGCCGGCCTCGGGCGTCATAGGAAACTCCGCCTCGCCCGACCCCAGGGCTCGGACTCGGGCTCAGCCCCGGAAGACGGCGAACTCCGCTCCGCCCGACCCAGGGCTCGGACTCGGGCTCAGCCCCGGAAGACGACGAACTCCGCTCCGCCCGACCCAGGGCTCGGACTCGGGCTCAGCCCCGGAAGACGGCGAACTCCGCCTCGCCCGACCCCAGGGCTCGGACATGGGCTCAACCCTGGAAGACGACGAACTCCGCCTCGCCCGACCCGGGAGCTCGACCTCGACCTCGACCTCGGAGGAGTCTCCACCTCGCCCAGCCTAGGGCACGGACCGACCACGTCAACAGGAAGCGCCATCATTACCCTACCCCGAGCTGACTCGGGCTACGGGGAACCAGACCGGCGTCCCATCTGGCTCGCTCCACCATGCGAGTAATGATGGCGCCCCGCATGCCCTGTGACGACGGCGGCTCTCAGCCCCCTTATGGAAGCAAGAGGACGTCAGCAAGGACCCGACAGCCCCAACAGCTGTCCTCCCGCCAGGCTCCAGCACTCCTCCGACGGCCATGACACCACGCGAACTAGGCGCCAAGACCTCTCCGGCTGCCACGATGGCATGTACTTAGGGCGCTAGCTCTCCACCGCTAGACACGTTAGCACATTGCTACACTCCCCATTGTACACCTGGATCCTCTCCTTACGCCTATAAAAGGGAGGACCAGGGCCCTCTTATAAGAGGTGGGCCCGCGTGGAGAAGGACGAGACGGCGCTCGCGCAAGGCCGCTCGCTCCCACTCACGCGTGGACGCTTGTATCCCCCTACTACAAGCGCACCCGACTCAGGCGCGGGGCTAACACGAAGGCCGCGGGATCCACTCTCTCACGCCTACCTCCCTCCGGCTGCTTCTTTTCCCCCCTTCACGTTCTGCCTCGCGTCGACCCATCTGGGCTGGGGCACGCGGCGACAATTCACTCGTCGGTCTAGGGACCCCCCGGGTTTCGAAACACCGACAGTTTTCATCCCTAGTTGTGAACCAATTAGACAGATAGTTGTACAAAATGCTGTTTTGTACTATGCGAGACTATCTTGTATTCCTGTTTATAGTTGGCGTCACGACGATGCGACCTGAAGCTTAACAAATACTTTTTCCCAACGAAGAATATCTATACTTCTATACTATACTTAAAGCTCCAGTTTCAACGGTCGTCATGCGTCATTTTTTTACAAATAACCCCTCACAGCTATTTCAAATTAATTCGCTGCACGTATATAGACGCCAAACGACGCCCGACACGGGCTAGATGCACGCGGGCCACAACTATAGCACAAGCACGTCATGCCAGTCTGCTAACTGTGTTGGGCCAGCCCGTTAGCCCGTCGATCCATTTAATTAAATCAGCGTAACGACGCCCGACACGGGCTAGATGCACGCGGGCCACAAATATGGCACAAACACTTCATGCTGGCCTGCTAATTGTGTCGGGCCAGCCCGTTAGCCCGTCGATCCATTTAATTAAATCAGCGTAAAATATTAAAAAACGGTACAGGAGGTGGGGTTCGAACCCATGCCCTGATAGAAGAAGGGCAGGAGACACTAGATGAAATTGTCTAACCACTAGAACATCACGCTGAGATATTTTTAATATTGAATATAAATTGTATATAGGTATATACGTTTTTTTGTAAAATAAAAAAAATAATCGTGTCGGGCCGGGCCAGCACTACGGGCCGAGGCTATAGCCCATGCACGACACGACGTTCTTGGCTCTTGCAAGCATTAGGTCGTTTCTGAGACCATATTGGCGCAATGGACTACATGGTGTTTGAGGTTGCTGAATTGGATGGAGCAGCAATGATTTGTCACACTAACAGCAAAATAAAAGGTTATTTGTTGGTTTTAAACGTTAGTAATTGCTACGAAGTAGCATAATTTATATGGAGCGTATCCAGTTTTATTGATGCCCGACTTTAGCAATCACTCCATATTTTGATCTATCTTTTTTATAAGTTTGACTTCATAAGACTTATTTTAGAAACTTGATCTTATAAACTTTCTCTTATTTGGTCTCTGTATAATGAAATTATGTCATTTTATAATCTATGTTCATTCAGTCAATCGTTGTGAACTCTCTTCTAATCGCTCACTTCATTGGCCGTGTTGTACCAAGACATATTTGCATGGAGTAAACAATAATATCAGTTAGCCAAATCAAAAAATATATTATACAGAGAGCGGAGACAATCAATAAAAAATCTTGAAATTTTTTTGATGAATAGTTTACGTGGGTATTGTTGTAAGCCGTCGCAACGCACATGCAACCGACTAGTAGGATTTAAAGTTAGAGTGGTCTAATCTTATAAAAATCAAAATAAATAGATAAGTTTACATTTTAAATCTTATATATAAGAATAAAAAATAAATAATTTAAGAAACTATATAATATAATTTAGTACTTTCTGTTTTTTCTATTTTTCGCTGTTTAGTTAAAAGTAAAATAGCATACAATAAATATTCGACGAAGATAGTAGGATCAAAATCAGACGTGGGCCACCACACTGTCCACATGTGGATACGCCACTGCTTTTCCAGCGCAGCGGCTAGCGGCTTCGCGGCGAGGACCCGTCCTGAGAGACTACTGTCTACTTCCATATAAAACTCGCATAATTGCAAGGTCAAGAACCAAGAGTAATTACAGGTTTACAGCTCCAAATTCTGTTGGACCCTTTCCCACTTTACCCCCGCCCTTCACCGTCGGAATCCACCCCCTCTCGCGCTGTGGCCGCCTGCGGGAGATGTCCACTGCCGCGAGGCTGCCTACGGTTCCACCGTCGGCTGCGGCGGGAGATGTCTCCGAGGTGGAGCTCTCGGAGGCGGGATCGCCGGACCTCGGCAGCCGGAGCAGCGGTAGCGGTAGCGGGGGCAGCGGCCGGAGCACGGCGGAGTACTCCGGGTGGGTGTACCACCTCGGCGTAAACTCCATCGGCCACGAGTACTGCCACCTCCGCTTCCTCGTCATCCGCGCCAAATTCGTCGCCATGTACAAGCGGGACCCGCACGACAACCCGGGACTCGTCGGTTCCCCCGATCCATTCCACTCTTCCCTCCCTCTGTTTTGTTTCTGATGCGTGTGATGGCTGCGCTGCATCTCGTGGATTATGCGTTGAAGCTTGACAGAGTTGTGCGGGTTGGGTCCCTAACTCAAAGTTGTGGGGTTTGGTACATTCGGTTGGTGGCTAGTTGAAAGCCTGAAACCGCACTTTGAAGTGCGGGATGCTGGACTCACTGGTTGTTGGCAGCATTTGCAAATGCTTCATTGTTTAGTTGATTTTGAAACCTGTTGATTTGTTGAATATTAGATGAAATTGCCGAGTAATGCCTGTTCGAGTTCCTTACACTTGCAGCACTTGACTTGGCTACTTTTGGTTTGATTTGATTCAGTAGTACAACTGCAGGCTTCTGTAGAGAAGTTTGTCATCACATATGTTGCTGGCAAGACTATCTTGTAGGAAAAACACAAATTTGCATCTGTGTAGGAGACATTGATTTGTGGAATTGTTTATTGTATTGTTGAGTCTCATAGTAGCCTCTCTTAGATATAAAGTCAAAACCGAGATTACAAATGATCCTAATCTACATTGTTCCAAGATATCCCAATATTTACACATCCCCAGCAGTCACAGCGGGAGTGGCACAGAGGTGAGAATGGAGAAGCTGAGGGTTGTAAGCCTATGAGCCATAGTTTTCAGATCGCATGATTGATTCCACCGGGCGATCAGGCTATTAGTTGTGATTAGGCATCGATCAGGGCGATTAGTTGCCCCTGATCGACCCTAATCGCCCCCCTGGTCGTCCTGTGTATTCCAGGACAGATATATACTTATATAGTATAGACTGTAGAGACTTGCAGCAGTATAAATAGTCCAATATTCAATACTTGAATAGTCCAAAACAGCAGTGCATCCAGCTTACTAGACCAGCACAGCAGCAACAAATTTATTCAAAACTTGAATAGTTCATAACAGCACATCAGCAACAAGTTTATATGAAACTACAAGTCTACAACTTACTAGACCAGTAGACCATGACCAAGAAGGCTTCAGATGAGGAGCTCATCTCCAGTCCCTGTGTTCTCTTTTCTTGCAGCCGATGTAGAGAGAAAGGTGTTGCCGTGTTGGAGCCTTGGAGGGAGAGAGAAGGGTGAAGAAGGGAGAGGGAAGGGAGCTGGTAAGAGAGAAGGGTGTTTTCTGATTTTTCTCCGAGCCGTCAGGGAAGCCGAAAAGACAGGTAGAGCCAGGGGAGTTTACCTCTATTAATCATGGGCCAGTCCAGTCAAACAGACTGTTGGACTACGCGAGCACAAACTGGACTGTTGGGGCCAGTCTAGACTGTTGGACTACCTCTATTAATCGTGACTGATCGGGTCCTAGGCGATTAATCGTTCCATATCGTCGCCTAATCGGACGATATGGACGATCAATAACACTAATCGAGTCGAACACCCTAATCGAGCACAGAGAAACGATCAGCCCGACTAATCACGATTAGTCGGATGATCTGAAAACAATGCTATGAGCTGACAATTTGGGGCGTATTTCTGGGTCGTAGTTTTTGCTTTGATCATGTTACCTCACCCTAGATGAGGTGGTCCATAAGGAGTGCATCTCATGAATTTTGATGGAATGACTCCATCCATCGTGCTTATATTGATTATTACTTTATTAGCGGACGAGGAAGGATGCAAGTGGGTGCCTAGTGTTTTTCTTGGATCAACTACTAATTATGGTCAAATGTCTTTCTTGTTCCTTTGAGCAAGTTTTCGGGTCGACCCAATGACCCAATTATAACTTGCATCCCTATGTTTGAGGGATGAGGTGGTCGTGGATCAATGCATTCCATTCCACAAACCAAATAAAAAGTAAGGAATGAGGAGATGATGGGCTACCCTGTCCCTCAAATCAAACAAACCCCAGATTGGATCACGACCTGTTCGTTGGATCTATTTGTTTAGGCTTCTATTTGCTCAGCTATTGAATTGCCACACTGTGTTGTTAATTTGGTAGGGATTTGCATCCTATGTAACTGGAGATAAACAAGAAGTCTTGGAATGAAAATTGGAAAGTTGTTTGGCACCGACAGTCGCAGTCAATAGGTCGGGTTCTCTCATGCAAAGTACATTCTGAGTGGAATTCAAGGGTTATTTTGGGTTTTAGTTTATCTGTATTCTATTAAGTTGCATCTACCAGCCAGTTCAATCTAAAAGCTTAAGCTGTTAGGAGAAGGTAGTCAATCCACTCATACACTTCAACACCCTCACTCACGTGCAACCAAAGAGAATGACACAAATGTGGAAATAAAGGGATGGAAGCACAAAAATAAAGTTTCTGTTAGGATTCAAACTCGAAATCTCTGGCTCTGATACCATGTTAGAGTGGACGCACTAACCAGTCCAAGCCAAACTAATAGCTTAAGCTTTTGGTTGAACTGGCTGTTGCATGCAAATTAATATGGTATATTGGTATCAAAAGCTAGAGACCTTGAGTTCAAATCATAACAAAGGTTTTATTGTGCCTTCGCTCCTTTATTTCTATGTTTGCCCCTTTCTCTCTAGTTGCACATGAGTGGGGGTGTTGAAGTGTATAAGTGGATTGCCTACATTCCCCTAATGGCTTAAGCTCTTGAGTTGAACTGGTTAGTGCATCTACTCTAACATATTGAAGTGTTTGTGCGTCGACTCTAACATATTCATGCTGGTATCCTTATCCATAAAGAGAGTTATGTTTGATGTTTCCTCATGTAGACAGTTGATTAGAGCTATGTTCGGAGACAATGTCACATACTGACTACTTATTTTACATTTTTCTGTTGGAAATTTTCATGGAAGCTAATTTCTTCGTAAACATTATGTTTTAGGAACCTATCCGAAAAGGTGCTGTTAGTCACACTTTGATGGTGGAGGAGCTTGGTCGGCGGAGGGTCAATCACGGGGTAGTGCTCCAAGTCTGACTTGTTTAGTCCTTAGATTTGTAATGAATTGACAAATATATGCATATGTTCTTATTTCATTGCTACATGAATTATTGGAACCATGGCATTGTTTTCTTTGATTTCCATATGACAAATATACAACTTTTTGGTGCTATTTGGTTTGTTCACATATATCTCGTGATCATAACAAATAACCATTTCTGTTCTTAAATGTAGGATGTTTATGTTCTGAGGTTGTACAATCGGTTGAATCAAACAAAGAAAGGAGAGGTACTCAACTTACGGTGTACATGCAAATCTGTAAAGCATTCACCCATGAGTCTATAGCAACTAAAATGCTAGTGATTTTGTGTTTTTGATAGATAGCATGTGCTACTCCTGGTGAAGCCCGGAAATGGATTGAAGCATTTGAACAAGCTAAACAACAGGTTGGTATTTAATAGCAAATACTACAAAAACGTTAATTGCTATTATTTAGGTAAACGTTCCATGTACATCCAGACCCCAGAGTCCCAGATTACATCGATTCCACCCCTGTTCCAACATGAACCTGCCCAACATCCACTTCAGATTGCATCTGTTCTTCACTTCCATCGTCCCTGGCAGCCACTACTAGAGTCCCCAGACTTTGCATTCCAGCATTTGATGGCAGCACTGATCTTCACAGTGGCTACACTGATGCAACCAGTCTTTGAGGCATGGTGAGAAGATATGGTTCACAACCTACATGATGATAAGCCTCACACTACAATGGCAGTATGGTACTGCAAGATAGAGCAGACAGTGGGTGTACCTACATAGCCAGTCTTTGTTGATGCGGTCAGCCGTCAGTTTGCGGCAACCGCTTCCTTGACAACCCCTGCTGTTACAGCACTAGCAGCATCAGAACCTTCAACAGCCCCTGCTAGTACATCACTAGCAGCTTCAGGCATCTCCACAATTATCCACGCTGGGGGTTGGCTGCATCAGCTCCAGTGGCGGCACCGACAACTTCACCGAACAAGGATGCCCTCCCATCTGCAATTGAGACACTGCCATGCCAGTTCCTCCAATCCAGATGTTTTCAGCCCTGGGGACCGTGGCATCACTACCTTCGTCCCAGCTAGCGAAGGCCCAGGTTGCCATACCAAGCATCGCTGGCAGCCTCGCCAACAGCTCCATCCCCACCAAAAGTTGCAGCTACACTAACGATTCCACGCCTCCTTGGCTGTTGCTCTCCACAAGCAGCACTGCTACGCCTGCGCCCCTACATCAGCGACCGCAACGTCGACATTCGTACGGCCAGTGCCACCATTTGTGTGGCCACCGCATGGCCATACCACCTGCTGCACCCACAGCGAGACACTAGTTGCGCCGCTAGGACTGCAGCTGGCCAGAACTTCCTCAACTCGAGCTCTAGACACAGCGTCTTTCTAGGATCTTAATGGCTGCTGCCTTCATCATGATCAGGTTGAACTAGATGGTGTTATCCAGTTTGTTTGGAAATGAACAAGATTAGATTAAGTCTGCTAGGATATTTGCTTAGGGGATAAATAGCTCATCTCTACAAAATAACCCCAAAAGCAGCCGGAGCACCTAGCTGATTCTTTGTGCTATCCTTGGCTTTACAGCACAAACATGCATGCATTGAGTTCATCAAGTTTGCAGCTGCTGGTATTCACTTTAAATCACTGCTATATTTGGTTCGTTCATGTCTGTTTGACTTAACACATTACACATCTTTATTCTTGATGTTTTCTTACAGGCAGACTATGATCTGATGAGAGGGGTTAACTGGAACAGATTGCAGAATGAAAATGAGTATGTAATCAATTGTCCTTTTTGTGATTTATGAATAGTTCTCTTTAGTGAAACACTGAAATGTAAATAACTGTTCTACACTTCTACTGCAGGATTAATCTTGATGGTCATCGTCCTCGAGTTCGGAGATACGCACAAGGCTTGGGGAAATTTGTAAGAATTGGTAAAGGTTAGAATTAAAGCCGGAGACTTAACTACTAGAAATTCCAATCTATGAGTGGTGAAATTTTCATTCCCTCCCACCACCTCCTTTCCGTAGGAAGGAGAAATTGTGTATAATGTGTTGGATATATTGCATTGAGGCTCTAGGGAGAATATATAGGAGTACATGACTTGGAGGGCAAGAAGCCTATCCTAGAGATAAGAAGGTTATCCTAAATACAAGGAAGGTTATCTCGGGATTACAATCAATCCTAAACCAACCATATCAAGAGTTGCCTAATATACTCTTTTTTTTTCTTGAAAAGCGCAGGAGAACTGCGCTCCATAATAATATTAAGAAGAGAGGATAAGGGCCTGAAGAAAGCCTAGATACAAAAAATCTCCTTACGGAGGCCACACACATACATACACAAAAGGATCCATAAAGACACTCAATACTACAACAACCTATATGCTGGCAGCCAAAAAGGGTAGACCTTTGGCAGTTTGGCTCCTGCAAACTCTTAACTTTTTCTTTCCTCTTCTGTCCGCTCAAGGAGAAGAGAAAGGTTTGGAGCTTCACCATCAAACACCGCTCTATTTCGGTGTTTCCAGATCATCCAGGCTCGTCCACGATAGATATACTCTAACATCCCCCCCCCCCCCCGCAGTCGCAGCGTTAGCAACACGAACAGACAGATTGGAGAATAATGGAGATATCCCACCATAGTCGGAACGTTCGTGCGAATGTTGCGACTGGAGTAGCCCATGCAGATGATAGCCCTTTGTGCCGATAATGTCGAGATAACCGAGTGCAAGGGCGTCGAGCCGTTGCCGAGGTGCCGTGCGTTGAGTAGCTATGGTCGATGTAGCTGTCGAGGACGCTGAAGAAGACAAGCCGCACAAGTCGCGGGCGTAGGGTGACAGTGGCGCAGAAGGAGGGCGCCATAGACAAAGACGACGACACAGTCTTAGCCGATGTCGAGGACGGTGCTGTCAAACTGTCGTGGACGAGGCGTGCTCCAGGTTTGCCACGCCTGGAAACGCGTCGTAGACGAATGCACGTGCCGATGTTGCCAGTACCGCACGTACTAGGTAGAAGGCCCCAACCAAGTGTCAGCGTCTAAAGGGACTAGCAGAGAAGACCTCCACGATGGTTGTGGTGTGGTATGGCGGGAGTGCCGTCGCAGCTCACGGTTGTTAGAGCGGAGTAGACGAAGTAGTCGAGGATGAGACGACGACACTGGCAATAAGGTTGTGCTGGAAGAAGGCGAAGAGGTAGGCGTGGCGACACATAGAGGATCCTGGAGTCGCGACAGCGAGAGCCACGTCACATAGGAAGAAGAGACTCGACGACGCTAGTGGAGCGCGACGACGATACTTGTCGGCGAAGAACTCGATGACGAACGTGGTGCAGACTAGCGACGAAGGGTGTCGACGCAACATGTAGGTGCAGCGCAGATCGACAGGTGTGTTGACGCAGCTCGCAGGTGTCGAACAGCTCGCAGACCGTGCACAGGAGGCGCGCATCGACGGAGTTGACGATGATGTAGATGCAACTATGGGGTTCGACGATGAACGGTGACTACTGCCCGAAGAGGCGACGCAGTGGCAACCCTCGTGCTTGGTTAAGAAACTCACGCAAGACGACAGACGTCACAGGAGGGTGAGGTTGCTCGCGCGATCCGTTGGCCAGACCGACAACGTGCGAGGCGAAGACGACGATGGTGATGTCGATGGCAGAACCTCCCGATCAGTAGTGGTGACGATGAACCGACATAGATCAACATGCTAGCGAAGAGACGCAGAAACAACATGCGGGCGTCCCTAGCACGCCGTTAGCCACGCCATGCAACATAGTCGGAGAAGATAAAGGAGCCGGTGCTGTCGAGGCCGATGTCGATGACGTGTGAGCCGACGGGAGATGGAGATGCAAACCTGATCACTGTCCGGGAAAACGAAAAGACGCAGCAGCAACAGATCTGGTACATCACCAGGGTACCCTAGTGGAGGGTGGCCACCAGCGCGGGTAGAAGACGAAGGGCGGTGCAGCGCCAAGGCTGCCGCGAGCGGAGCGCAGCGCGGAACCGGGGCAGAGCGAGCACCGGCCCATCCTCCCCACGACGTGCCGGTCCCGAGGTCTGCCTAGCCGCGGTCCGACCGGCATCGGGGTCGCATCCGCCTCCATGGCGGCGTGTGATGTTGTCGGCGGCGGGGATACAACCCATCACATCTAACACGACGACGTGCAATGGGCCAGATCCGGTTGGGGTAGTCGATGGGAAGGTGGACTGAGGCCGCTGACGAGGCCTTGATGATGAGTTTCGATCTGGTGCTGTGCTTGACGATGCAACGACAAACACAACAGATCAGATGGATCCACGACGCATCCTACAAGGGCGCTGCCCCCGACGGAGATCGATCTCCTCGGGGGCGGCGCGGCGGCGGCAGCGAAAGGGAGGCTAGGGCGTAACCTAAACTCATGATTCCATGTAGGAAGGAGAGATTGTGTATAATGTGTTGGATGTATTGCATTGAGCCTCTAGGGAGAATATATAGGAGTACGTGACTTGGAGGACAAGAAGCCTATCCTAGAGATAAGGAGTACATGACTTGGAGGACAAGAAGCCTATCCTAGAGATAAGGAAGGTTATCCTAAATACAAGGAAGGTTATCCTGGGATTACAATCAATCCTAAACCAACCATATCAGGAGTTGCCTATTATACTCTAACATGCCTAATATACTAACACTTTGACCTCCCTTAAACACTTCAAACATAAAAGAAGAAACGACACACATATTAGATGATTAACTTCTAGCTATGTGTTTTTGACTATGCCATCAACTTCTGCCTCAAAATTCTTTTGTTTGTGGCTTGATTGTCCTCACATCCTTTTATTTTTTCCTGTTCTCATTACCAAACAAGGTTTTAACGAACTCAGCTGCTTTCATATCCATACCCTTGTTGTCGAGTGTAAACAGTCTCTTCCTAGTCGATTAGATAATGTTTGTCTAGGAGAGCACAATGTGAGGATGATGCAGGCCAAATGTACAACCAATAACATGAGTGCAGCCAGCCAGTGCACGGAGCAGTAACACCCAACCATGCAGTCACATCACCCACAAACTGAGCAACCCACATAGTCGATAGCTCAGCAACCCACACCATACATGCCTCGATTAGTGACCCATCTCTACCACCTCCTTTTCACCAAGTCACCATTTACTCATTACTGACCACCTCTGCAATTTGGGGATGGCTACCAGGAGCAATACTGACATCTGGATGTTCATATACTTACCTTGGTATGTAAGGGATTAGCTTTTAACACCAATGGCATATTTGATAATCATGTTTTTAGGCCCGTATCTGAGAATTTGAGCTCAAAGATTTAGCTTTAAATCAGATCAAATGGAAAACAACTATTCACGCGCCTGAACCTTATTTTGTGGCTTCTTTTGGGTTTCAACATAGCCTACCCAACTTGCTTGGGACTAAAATATTTTGTTGTTATTGTTGTTGTATTTGAGAATTTCGGGCCCTGGTGCAAAATACAAAATATGGCCTATTCATATATCATATTTTCTTAACTCTAGAAGACATTAGAATTAAACTAACTTCTATGTTCATAAATCAGAAACACAATAAAACTAAAGACTAAATACTAATCGGGTTTATTGCAAGTGCATGCCCACGTACCTGGCTTCCTACAACTGCAAGTCCACAACTAGAAAGTGCCGAGTGTAGGGAAACATGTATGCTATACACTGGAATATGTACCATGTTCAACCAAGATAACATGTGAGTAGAGGATCATGGAATCTTACCACTAGGCACACAACACAATAGAAGAGTGTGATGTAGTTGAAGTAGTCGTACGTTCTCGCGTACCAGCAACTACAATAAGTTCATTTGTGCTCTTCAAGTTCGTTGCTGATGAACATCGTAGCGACATCAACAACTCTCCATGGTATCCACATGTGCGGGGATGAAATGTCGTACGTTGGTGTGCTAGCACAGTACGCACAGTGAGAGAAAAAGGCGGCGATGTCTTGGAGCTCGCAACCCTAGGGAGAGAGATGATGACGTCAATTATGATGAGTCTCTTTTAGCATGCCAACCCCTTCATGTATACATATGCCCTTGCTAATGGGCTTTTATCCTAAAGGCCCATTTGCGTTCTCATAGATCATGATTGTCTCTTGGACATATATTTAAGAGTCTATGGCTGCGTCCTCCGTCCTGGGTGCAACACTGCAAGTCTACAACGTGTTGAATTGCTGGTGGCCTAGCTCTTGAGAGGCGAGAGCGAGAGCAAGGCAGTCAGGCACATAAGTACACAACGCAACCAGCAACATGCTGCATTGCGGCTCTTGGTCGGATCATCGATCTCTATTAGGCAAGGATCTCCGTTGATTGGTGTTAGATATCTTCCTATATGGCTAGGATAGATAGGCCGATCTCTATTAGGCAAGGATCTCCCATTGATTGGTTATGTTTCTATGAACTCTCGACTATCCTTTCCTATATATGTGTAAACACCATATCTCCTACAATACATTGATAACCTTTCTATCATGGTATTAAAAGACGGACAGGATCCCATGGCCCTCGCTTTCGCCTAACCCTACCCTAGCCGCCATGCTCCACCCTCTTCTCTCCCACCGACACCTCTTATCCACCATGTCATCGACGCCGCCAGCCCTAGTGAGACCGAGCTCACTACTGCTCATGCCCAAGAGGCCGTGCAGCGCGTCGAGGATGCTGCCATCGCTAAGAAGGAGAGGGCTGACTTGATCGCCAAAGCTGCCTCCACCGCCAAGGCTGTTATCAATGCCCATGCCAGTGTCCTCGTCGCAACTAAAGCCCTGAAGAAGGGACAAGCCGCAGTTGCCGTCCTAGAGTATGTGGCCGCCGCCACTCAAGCTGGCGTAGCCCCCCATCGCCTCCTCCGACACCGAGACCGCTGCGATCCATGAGGCCTCTATCGTTGCCAACCTCTACGCCTAGACTGTCGATGTCTAGAATATCCGATCGTTCGTCCTGGACCCCCTCTCCACCAACTATCCTAGGTGGCGCAATCTCGTTCTCCTCACCCTGAAGCGCTACGCCCTCGGCAACCACGTCCTCTCCGACACTGCCGATGCTTCCAACCTTGTAGGCAGTGCATGACCATCATTGTACTGTCTTAGCTCTACGACACCATCACCGTCGAGCTGCAAGACATGGTTTGCACCCGTGGTGGCATGGCTCAGGGCGCTAGCTTGTCATCGAGGACCACGTTCTGGCAACCAGGAGACTCGTGCCCTCTGCCTTGACGCCGCTTTCCACACCTTCGTCCAAGGCGATCTCCATCATCGACTACAACCGCAAGATGAAGGGCATGGCTGATGCCCTAGGGGACTTAGCGAAGTCGTGCCTCATCATACGCTCGTCCTCAACCTCCTTCATGGTCTCAACAAGTGGTTCGAGCATATGGAAACCTTCATCTGGTGCACCACACCGTTCTCGCCAATTCAGACCGTTCGCAATGATCTACTCGAGGAGCTCACCATGGCTTCTAATGCCTTTATTGCCACCGCGATGCCGATGCAACAACATTAGTATGGTGCCACCTCTGCCCCTACCGTGCCAAAGTAGCCACAACAACAACGACAATGGTTGCAATGGCCGTGGCGGCTAGAGAGGCACACCCTAGCCATCAATCTATAACCCCTAGACTGGCCAGATCACCATGTGGCCTAGGTCAACCTTGGGTGCCCTGTCATTGCTGCCCAAACAGCCTGCCTTCTAGCTTCACTTGTACGCCTTCACTGCTCACAATACTAACCATGCAATACTAACAATGCAACAACCTCCTCACTCTGCAGCAGGTTCATTTGTAGGGAAACATGTATGCTATACACTGGAATATGTACCATGTTCAACCAAGATAACATGTGAGTAGAGGATCATGGAATCTTACCACTAGGCACACAACACAATAGAAGAGTGTGATGTAGTTGAAGTAGTCGTACGTTCTCGCGTACCAGCAACTACAATAAGTTCATTTGTGCTCTTCAAGTTCGTTGCTGATGAACATCGTAGCGACATCAACAACTCTCCATGGTATCCACATGTGCGGGGATGAAATGTCGTACATTGGTGTGCTAGCACATTACGCACAGTGAGAGAAAAAGGCGGCGATGTCTTGGAGCTCGCAACCCTAGGGAGAGAGATGATGACGTCAATTATGATGAGTCTCTCTTTTAGCATGCCAACCCCTTCATATATACATATGCCCTTGCTAATGGGCTTTTATCCTAAAGGCCCATTTGCGTTCTCATAGATCATGATTGTCTCTTGGACATATATTTAAGAGTCTATGGCTGCGTCCTCCGTCCTGGGTGCAACACTGCAAGTCTACAACGTGTTGAATTGCTGGTGGCCTAGCTCTTGAGAGGCGAGAGCGAGAGCAAGGCAGTCAGGCACATAAGTACACAACGCAACCAGCAACATGCTGCATTGCGGCTCTTGGTCGGATCATCGATCTCTATTAGGAAAGGATCTCCGTTGATTGGTGTTAGATATCTTCCTATATGGCTAGGATAGATAGGCCGATCTCTATTAGGCAAGGATCTCCCATTGATTGGTTATGTTTCTATGAACTCTCGACTATCCTTTCCTATATATGTGTAACACCATATCTCCTACAATACATTGATAACCTTTCTATCATGGTATTAAAAGACGGACAGGATCCCATGGCCCTCGCTTTCGCCTAACCCTACCCTAGCCGCCATGCTCCACCCTCTTCTCTCCCACCGACACCTCTTATCCACCATGTCATCGACGCCGCCAGCCCTAGTGAGACCGAGCTCACTACTGCTCATGCCCAAGAGGCCGTGCAGCGCGTCGAGGATGCTGCCATCGCTAAGGAGAGGGCTGACTTGATCGCCAAAGCTGCCTCCACCGCCAAGGCTGTTATCAATGCCCATGCCAGTGTCCTCGTCGCAACTAAAGCCCTGAAGAAGGGACAAGCCGCAGTTGCCGTCCTAGAGTATGTGGCCGCCGCCACTCTCAAGCTGGCGTAGCCCCCCATCGTCTCCTCCGACACCGAGACCGCTGCGATCCATGAGGCCTCTATCGTTGCCAACCTCTACGCCTAGACTGTCGATGTCTAGAATATCCGATCGCTCGTCCTGGACCCCCTCTCCACCAACTATCCTAGGTGGCGCAATCTCGTTCTCCTCACCCTGAAGCGCTACGCCCTCGGCAACCACGTCCTCTCCGACACTGCCGATGCTTCCAACCTTGTAGGCAGTGCATGACCATCATTGTACTGTCTTAGCTCTACGACACCATCACCGTCGAGCTGCAAGACATGGTTTGCACCCGTGGTGGCATGGCTCAGGGCGCTAGCTTGTCATCGAGGACCACGTTCTGGCAACCAGGAGACTCGTGCCCTCTGCCTTGACGCCGCTTTCCACACCTTCGTCCAAGGCAATCTCCATCATCGACTACAACCGCAAGATGAAGGGCATGGCTGATGCCCTAGGGGACTTAGCGAAGTCGTGCCTCATCATACGCTCGTCCTCAACCTCCTTCATGGTCTCAACAAGTGGTTCGAGCATATGGAAACCTTCATCTGGTGCACCACACCGTTCTCGCCAATTCAGACCGTTCGCAATGATCTACTCGAGGAGCTCACCATGGCTTCTAATGCCTTTATTGCCACCGCGATGCCGATGCAACAACATTAGTATGGTGCCACCTCTGCCCCTACCGTGCCAAAGTAGCCACAACAACAACGACAATGGTTGCAATGGCCGTGGCGGCTAGAGAGGCACACCCTAGCCATCAATCTATAACCCCTAGACTGGCCAGATCACCATGTGTCCATGTGGCCTAGGTCAACCTTGGGTGCCCTGTCATTGCTGCCCAAACAGCCTGCCTTCTAGCTTCACTTGTACGCCTTCACTGCTCACAATACTAACCATGCAATACTAACCATGCAACAACCTCCTCACTCTGCAGCAGGTTACACTGTCGTCTGGTTGGTCGCCCTTGACCGGTTCTTGGGATCAACAGTCTTTGGCTAACTCGTTTAGCATAGTGGCTCTCACCCCCTGCCATCACCGGCTGGTGATGGACTATGGCGCTTTCAACCACATGACACCTGATGCCTGTGCCTTGCGCGGTACCACATGCGCTTGCATCTGGCCTTATGTCTGCCTCGGTTGCGCCATGCACGGCACCTACACCTAGAGCTGCGCCTGAGTTGCCTAGGCCACGCGTGGCGCTTGCTTTGCTCAGCCTTCTTGTGTGTACATGCGGTGAGCAGTTAATAGAGCACTACCTCCTGTGGACATCTGGCACCCCGACTTCCTCTGCTAGGTGCCGTCGTCATCCCACTCATCGTCAACCAGCAGTCCATGGCGACGCGAGGGAAGCATGGTTTTCGTCATCTTGCACTATTCGTAATGGATCCACTGTCGCTTGTCCCAAAGACGTACCACACCACTCTTACTGATTTGCATTGGCGTCGTGCGATGGAAGGAGTACGTCATGCTGTTGTCCAACAACACCTAGGATCTTGTAACACTCCCACTAGGTGCCAATCTTGTCACTGACAAGTGGATCTTCCACAAGTTTTACACAGATGGCTCCCTAGGTCGTTACAAGATCCGGTAGGTTCTTTGTGGCTTTACCCGACGTCCTAGAGTGGACTACGAGACCTTCAACTCGGCGGGCCACTGTGTGCATTGTCCTCTCCTTGGCTCTCTCTCAGGACTAGCCGATTCATCACCTGGATGACAAAAAAGCCTTCTTGCATAGCACGCTCATTGAGACGGTCCATTGCTCCCGACCAATCAGATTTGTCGATTTAGTTCATTCTGATATGGTTTGTTGCCTGAACAAGTCCCTGTATGAACTCAAGCAGGCGCATCATGCTTAGTACAACTGTTTCACTACATACTTGCTCTCCCTTAGGATCACTGAAGCAAAATCAAATACTTCATTATGCATCTTCCGCCACGGTTCATAGACAACATACTTGTTGCTGTACGTGGATGACATCATTCTCATAACGTCCTCCATGGAGCTCCTACGTCGCACTATTTCAGCCTTGCAACGAGAGTTCTCAATGAAGGATCTTGGTCCTCTTCATCATTTTCTGGGCTTAGTTCAGTGGCGTATTGATGGCCTGTTTCTCACCTGGCTTCAGTACGCGCTCGACATACTTGAGCGCCCCGGGATGACTGATTGTAAACTGGTTTCCACTCTCGTGGACACTTAGGTGAAGCTCTCAGCAACTTCCGATGACCTTGTTCAGGATGCGATGCAGTACCGCAGCCTTGCTGCCCTGCTAGTGTGGTGCGCTTCAGTACTTGACATTCACCTGGCCTAACATCTCATATGCTGTCCAGCAGGTGTGTCTTCACATGCATGGCGCTCAGGAGCCTCACATGACTACTGTTAGGCGCATCATGCGCTATCTTTGGAACACTATTGACTATGGCCTTCTCCTTCGACACTCTACTATGACTGAGCTAGTTGTCTACTCCGACACTGATTGAGCAGGTTGTCCTGACACTCACAAGTCCACATCGGGCTATTTAGTGTTCCTCGACGACAATCTCGTCTCTTGGTCGTCCAAGCGCCAACCCACTATCTCCCGATCTAGTGCTGAGGCTGAGTATAGAGCCATTGCCAATGGCGTTGCAGAAGCTTGTTGGTTGCACCAACTTTCCAAGAACTCCATAGTCTGTTGACCGTGAGCACCCTGGTCTATTGCGACAATGTGAGTGAGACCTACCTCTTCGACCTAGTTCAGCATCAACGCACGAAGCATGTTGAGATTGATCTCCACTTTGTCTGCGAGCGAGTTGGCATCAACGACGTTCGAGTTCTTCACGTCCTTATGGCCTCCCAGTTTGCTGGTATCTTCACAAAGGGTCTGTCCTTTACGGTGTTCTCGTAGTTTGTTCTAGTATTAATGTCCTACTAGTTGATGCTTCGACTACAGGGGGAGTGTTTTTCTCTTTGTACCAGTCTCACCGTCCCATGAGACGCTTAGACTGGGGGTTAGAATCATGCCTATATGGCTAGGATAGATAGACCGATCTCTATTAGGCAAGAATCTTTGTTGATAAATAGATCGATATCTGTTAGGCAAGGATCTCCGTTGATTGGTGCTAGAATCCTGCCTATATGGCTAGGATAGATCGATCTCTGTTAGGTAAGGATCTTCGTTGGTAGATAGATTGATCTCTATTAGACAAGGATCTCCGTTGATTGGTTCTGTTTCTATAAAACCTCTGCTATTCTTGCCTGTATTTGTGTAACACCATATCTCCTACAATACATCGACTGTCTTTCTATCACACTCATTGGTTCTTCTACTAGTCTAGGACTCGGCTGCACGTGTGTGTTCGGTGTTTTGTATTCTTTCTACGTGGTCATTGAAGTCAGAAGCTCTATTTGAGGAGTAGGATGGGGGCCTAGTGCGATCCGTCGGTCCACTCAAGCTGGGTGTGTTATACGGACCTGTGTTCTTTAGGTGGCAGATAGGGTTTATGCTAATTCCATGCAAGGATTTTTTTCCAGATCTTTCCCTTATCTACATTGAATTTTGTTACATTTACTTTGCAGGGCCAGAAATGCTCCTTCGTCAGTCTTCAGATCTTCAAGGCCAAGAAATTGTTAATACGAACTTTGGAGGTGATACTGGAGACGCATTTGAAGCACATGAATGGAGATATGTTCGGACATTTAACGGTATATTTAACTCTTTATACTATTCAAGTCGGAACTTCAAAGCAAGTTATTCTAGCTCCCTGTATTTGCTCTATTATCCCTTACAATACTGTGGTTTTGGATAGCTCATAGCTATCCAACTATATCTTTATATAACTGCTCTTTCTATTTCATTTCCTAAAAGAAATGCTGTGTCAGTGAATGCATGCATCACTGCTGTCACCATGGCCACTTGTCACTTTTCTATGACACTGGTTGTCTAATTTGTATTGCAAAAGCAACCCAAATAAAGCAAACTCGAATTGTTGTGTTCATACAAAATTGAAGCTACTCAACCATGAGAACAGTTTCTACTCAGTGGGCAATATGTACCATGCTACAACATTATAATCTCAAATGAGCTTAAAATGTTTTGACTAATATTTCTGAGTTTTTAGTTTTTTTTAGTTTTTGGACAAGGTACTTAACTTTGCCTATTTTTGCAATTTGCTATATCTTGGTCTTCAGGAAAAATGTTGCGAGTGTTATTCTGTGAAGCACAAGAGGCAAACCTAGATTAGTTGATGATGATAGACAAGCGTGTCTTAAATAATGGGCTTAGAGCAACTCCAAGAGAACCTGCAAAACAACAACCCGTAAAATGTTTTTTTGGGAAAAAAGCTCAAATTAAGCGCTCCAACAGACACACTTTCTTGTCCCCATTAACTTAGCGTCCCGCATAATCGGCCTTGGTTCCCGCAAATTTCCGTGTTGTGTACCTCGTTGCCAATCCTGTCAGCGCGCGCGCAAGGTAGCTGCGTCCCGCATTTTGGCCTCGCGCGCACATTGGGTTCAAAGACAAACAATGTCAGATTAATCATCATGCGCATGGAGGAGAAAAGGCAAAAAAAACCGATACTTACGTGCTTCGGTCGTTACTACGAAGGGAAGAAAGTGTTTTTTTCTTCAGCTCCTGGACGGATGCTTCGTGTGGCGGCGCTGTTGGTACTGTGTCAATCCTTGGCCGGTCCAATAGCAAGTGAATCCGTGGCACAATTTCATGGTTCAAATATTTTAGGGTTTACATTTAACATTCTGATGTGTGTTCACATTTTTTTAGCATCATCTGTTTTTCAACAACCCCCAATACCAGATTTTGGGGAACATTTTTTTTCATGATCTCTCGGGGTTGCTGTTAGGCCCAACCCATATACATTTCTATCTATTAATACAACATCCCAAACCTAGTTAGGGTTAGAGTTTCTATTCTCCCAACATGGCATCAAGCCTCTCTCATCTTCTCTTCCTCCTTCTCTCCCCTGACCAGCCGCCACCCATGGATCCACCACAGCCACCACCTCTGTACTTTTTAAGAAGAGATTCATATTCTTAGAGGCAAATGGAAATTCTGTGGTTATGTTGGATCATATACGACTTATATCTATCTCATATCAGTTCAATATTTATGCAGGTATCAGAATTTTTGAAGATATTAGTATTACAAACCCAAAGGTGAGAGATATTAAGGTCAAACATATGATATGCTACTGTGGCTTTGAAGTTCCCACTGAACTCCGATATTTGTTGAACCAATAAATGACTTGAGTCAGCAATATGCAACGACAATTAAGGCTGTCTCCAGCAGCTTACCCATCCTATCTCCCATTTCAAACTTCACTCTGAACAGTACAATTTATAGTACAAAAGTGTTTTACACGACCATATGCATGATCTGGAGACAGCCTAAAGAGGCCTTTGCCCTATTATTCACTATCTAAGTTAATATAGCCACACTGCAAGTACTAATTCTTTTAGGGTTGTGATGCATATTCAGTGAGATCTACGAGCCAGATTTTGTATGTATACATATGTGCATATACTTCAGCAGCACAACTCCCAATTCCATATCAATATTTCACTTTTCCGAACTTTTTTGTACTCAATTACTAGTCCAACTTCTTTTCCTTCATAAAACACATAACAACAGTTCAGAATTGTAACATTATGTCTTGGCTTCGCTGAGTGAAATGCCAAGATCATCCGTCTTCATGCAATGATTTATAAGCCTTCCCTAACAACCACGGAAATAATTGCTTCTGAATGCATGTTCTGTTTCCCACTCTTTTTTGTTAATTGCCATCCAATCTTACATTTCAAATGCTCTTTCTATGAGAAATGTGTAATGCTGTTTGTTTCTTGCAGGTTGGAAAGGTTATACTTCTGAAATCTGTTGGGGTGGTCAGTGCAAACCCTGATACCGTGTTTGAAGTGGTCCTCGATCTTGATAAACATAAGCGATATGAGTAAGCTAACAGCTGTTTTGTTTTTTCTCTCTATACCGGTCCTCTTTGGACTGACTTTTATTCCTTCTTAATATAATGATGCGTAGTTCTCTTGCGCGTCTGAGAAAAAAAACCATAAAATGGTACTTATATTAAAAAATTCTCCTTGTGGATGAAACAAAGAAACAAACTATTACTATGAGACAATAACAGCTAGCTTCACTAAAATTTTCTCAATGCAGGTGGGATATGTTGACAGCTGATTTGGAGTTGGTGGAAAGAATTGATGGATACTACGATGTGGTTTATGGAACCTATGAACCCAAATATTTAAATTGGTACTTCCGTCATTACTTTTACATGTATAATTTTTTTCTCTCGAATGCGCAGGAGGACTGCACCATTTTATAAATTAAGAAGGGAGGTTACATGGTCATGAGAAGACCAAAAATACAACAGAAAAAATACAAAAGAAAAAAACTAAGGACTTCTTACGGAGGCCAAAAACATGCATACATAAACAGGTCCATAGGAACACAGCCACCAACCCAAAGAGACAAAGATGCCTCCATTCCTCAATTAGCAGGAAGAGGGGCTGCCAGGTAGGATAATCCCTTGCACCAGCAGCCTCCCACACACTCCTGTCATCTTCAAACTGCTTGAGGATTAAAGGCAGGCTAGGAGACCCATTGTCAAAAACACACCTATTGCGATGAAGCCAGATCAGCCAAGCTCCCAAAGTGATAAGGGTATTGAGACCCTTCTTGGAGAGCCCATTCACTATTTCTGAGGCATTTTCCCACCAATCCAAAAGGAGGTATGATGTGGAATGGGGGAAGAAATAGGAAATCAACACCACACCGAGCTGAAGCGAGAGGGAAAGAGACTCAATGGACTATGGGGAAAGAGAAACCAGAGGAGGTCGATCTCTAGTCTAGGTCACCGAAGGGGATCGCCCTCTCTGGGAGATCTATTCTTCTTCGATATCCCCTATTACAAACTATGGTGCTTTATATAGCTAGCACCTCTTTCTCTTCAAGGAAACCTTACTTAAGGAAATATGCTAACAGGGAAACAAACTAGATAATATCTCTTAATTGATGGAAACACTCTCCTAATTTATTCTTAAAGGCAATCTGCTAATATAGGAAACAAACTAAATCATATCTCTCCTTTCTATTCTCCTGATTCCTTTTGCTGCTGCTGCTGCTCCTTGCCTTTTCTGTGCCTTTGGTACTGCTGACCGTAGAAGGAGTCTATAACAAGGTAGCACCTGGCTGAGGAGCTAAGGAGTGCATACCAAACTTTCTTAGCACCTTATACCAGAAAACCTGGCAAAGACACATGAGACAAGCAGATGATTTATAGATTCAGCATTCTGATCACATAAGGGGCATTTGTTTGGGTGATTTAATCCTCTCTTGGCGAGTCTATCTGCTGTCCAACATCTGTTCTGAGCAACAAGCCAAATGAAAAAACTGCATTTTGGTGGCGCCCAAGTTTTCCACACTCGCTTATAGTGCCCAAAATAGCATGATCCCATAAAAAGACCTTTATAGGCAGACCTTGCAGAGTATCTTCCATCTGGAGCAATGCTGAAAATGTGCTTATCCTCCCTGTCAGGATGCAACTCAAAGCCTGAAAGCATCTCCCAAAGACGAAGATAGTCTGATAAAGCTTCAACAGTGAGGGCCCCCTGGATGTCATCAATCCATCGAGCATTGGATAAAGCTTCTTTCACAGTTCGTTTCTGAGCCAATCTTTTAGGAATTATGCCAAAAAGCCTCGGGGCCAGCTCAGAAATTCTTTCCCCATGCAACCACCTATCAGTCCAGAACAGGGTGTTTGCACCATCCCCCACTTCGGAAATCAGGACCCTGGAAAAGAAAGCTCGGGCCTTGGCCAGGATTTGAATAGAAAGGCCAGACCAAGGGCGCCCAGGCTCAGTTTTTTTGCAGCCACAGCCACCTCATTCGGAGAGCCCAGCAGAGCTCCTGTAGACTAGAAATACCTAGGCCTCCCATATTAAGGGGTCTACAAACCTTTCCCCATGCTACCAAACAGTGCCCACCTTTAACTTCTTTTCTACCCTTCCAGAGAAATTCTTTTCTTATTTTATCAATCGCCTCCAAAGCCCAATGGGGGATGTCAACTGCCATTGCCACATAAATAGACATGCCTGTAAGCACATGTTGAACCAGGATTGTTCTCCCTGATCTAGTCATTAGATCCGCCTTCCAATGCGGCAGCCGATCAGCAACCCTTTCAACCAAAGTCAGAAAATTATGTTTGTTTAACTTATGGATGGAAAGAGGGAGACCCAAGTACCGGCAAGGGAAGGCAGTCACAGCACAGGGCAGCAGGGTCTGGACTTCCATTAAGGTATCCTCAGGGCACCTGATGGGAAGAATGCTGGACTTCTGTGCATTACATGCATAATTTTGATGCAAGTGTAAACCCTTACCTATTTGTATGTATTTTCTTTTTATCAATTACACATGAGTGTAAAACACATTAATATCTTTTGAGAAAGAGAGGGCCATCTTTTGGGATTTTGGACAATTCTGTAGCAATGCAATTTTTGTGTGTTTTCCTTGACCACTATTCATCGTTATGAGTAGGCATGTTTCTTTTAGTTGAACATGTAAGCTTCAATTTTGAAGCCATGGGTTATTATTGTTCACATTTGAATATTTTGTTAAAAAGTAATCCTTGATGAGGTTTTATCAGGTGGAAATCCAAGAAGGATTTTGTTTTCTCTCGGCAATGGTTTCGTGGACAAGATGGAGCATATAGTAAGTAATTTAATCTATTGTATAAGTACTGTGGTAACAATGCCCTGAATATGAATGATCTTCTTTGATAACCTTAAGAATAAGATGATGCATATTTTTTCTTGAATGCGTAGGAAAGCTGCACATCATTATATTAAGAAGAAAAAGGGAAGCCCAATATAGACCGATAAAAAAGAAAAAAGGCCTCCTCACGATGGCCAAAACAGAAAATACATGAATGAATCCATATGATAAAAAGAACTACAACGACCATGCATAAACCAAGGAGCTAATTACAGCCCTGGAATAGGGGTTGTTAGAAGAGTAATACTCCTAGCCCCTGCCATCTCCTAGAGCTCCCTTTCGTCCCTCGCCCTTCTGATGGCCATTGCAACACAAGGAGCAATTTTATCACAGGCACCTTGGTTCTTGTGGTTCCAAATGATCTAGGCTCCCAATATGACCAAGAAATTTAAACCATGTATTATTGCTCTTTCTACCGAACCATTGATCCTGCTCTACCACCGCAAGAAACTCCAGCCCTCAATCCGTGGAGCAAGAAACTGCAACCCCACTTGTTTTAGCCAAAGAAACCAAAATTGTCTTGCAAACACAGCCAACCAACAGGTGTTCAATGGTTTCAACTTCTTGGTCAAACAACAAACAATGCTCGGATGATCCAACCCTCTTTTTTGTAGTTTGTCTACCGTCCAACAACTATTATGGGCAACCAATCACAAAGAAGCAGCACTTAGGCGGTTCCCATGAGTTCCAAATCCTTTCATAAGGGTCAAACAAAACGGATTCAACAAAGAGACTTTCATAAGCAAATTTGGTCAAGTATTTGCCATTGGTGGCTACCCTGCCCCAGCACAAAACATCTTGTGATGGGCTATTGGAGTTGGTCAGGCTGTTTTTGCCCTAGAACATTTTTTTGGGCCGATGGACTCGATTGGAGAGATCTCGCGCCAATTACATGTTGGGCCGCTGGAGTCTTTCCAGTGGGGTTTGCCCCATCAGAACCTGCTGCCTTCTTTTGCTGAAACTGTTAGACTGTGTGTGTGGGCCGGAACCACTGTTGGGCTGCCGACCCATTAGGGTTAGGGTTGTGAGTCTATATATTGTACCCCATCTCCTATCAATATATCAAGCACTTCATAATCCTACATGGTATCAGAAGGTTTCCTCCCAACTCCCACAGCCGCCACCTCCCACCCCCACATCCGCCTGCCCAGGTCCGGCCGCCGCCCCGGGAGGCTCATCCTTCCCTCCCGGGGTGGCTCCCTTCCCAGCCGTCGGCCACCCCTTTGCCCTGGCCTCCCCCGCTCGCGTCGCGGGCGCGGTCGTCCGCCCCGACCCAACCGGCGGCGCCCTCCCTCCCCGACGTCGACGACACGGCCCAACACCCGCTGGCAGATGGCCATGGCCCCCTTGGTGGTGCCAGCCACGGCGGCACGCACGCGGGTCCAGCAGCCGACCTAGATCCGCCGCCCGTGGCCCTCATGGCGGCGGATGCCGTCCTCCCTTCTCAGGCTACCAGCGCCGCCACCTCCCTGGCCACGGGCGCGGCCTTCCTCCCCCATCTCCCCTATTCGGCCGCTGCCTCCCCTCCCCTGCTCGGCGGTCGGCCACGCCCCTTCCTCCGGCGCCGCGTTCGGGGGCCGCGCCGTAGCCCACCCCGATCGCGCCCTCCTCTCCCCCAGCGCGCCGCCCTCCCCCGACGGCTACTCCCCACCACTGTCGGCCGCGCCCGGCGACCCCTCTTCGGTGTACGCGCCCCCAACGCAGCGCCCTCCTCGGCGTTTGCGCCCCCACGCGCAGCGCGCCCTTGTCATGCCACCCATGCTTCCCTTGCGCCGGGTGGCGGGGTGCAGACCAACGTCGCGCGCGCAAGAGCGGGCGCAAGACTCACCACAGGTCCTTACACCCGCGTGCGACTCTCTCTCGTCGCCGGCGCGTGGTCCGCCCCCTGCAGCCACCCCCTCCCCTACGTGCTCGACCATGGCCGCCGTCAGATCTCACGCGCAAGTCTTCTCGCGCGTGCAGTGCAGCCATCGCAGTGCTACCATCGCTGGGCCTAGTGCAACCTCACCCTGCGATGACGCGGTTAGACAGTAAGTTCGACGCGCGCGAATGACGTGCGAACAAACGATGGGTGCGATGGCGGGGCTATGGACACGCAGGGGGGTAGACATATGTCGTCTATGGGTAGACGAACATCGTCGAAACCCCAATGGCGCGCTGCGAGGGCGCGGAAACGCGTCGCACAAAGGCGCGGGGACTGTGCGGGGTGCTGCGCAGACCGCGCGCAGGACTGTGTCGGGGCGAGCGCTGCGCTGGCCACGCCGGAGCGTTAGTCGCGCCATGACAGACCGTAGCGAGGACAGGGCCGCACCGGGGGAGGGGCCGGGCTGCGAGCCGCGCGCGCAGGGCTATGCCTGCCGCGTTGGCCGCGTGCAGCCGTGTCGCGGGCCAAACTGGCTGCGCTGGCCATGTCCGACCAACATGCCAAGTCGGAGGCGGCAGGAGCTGGGTAGGGGAGAGGGAACGCCGGTGGGGCAGAGGAAAAGGACGGGGGGAGAACTCACCTCGGCAAAGCCAACGCGACGAGGTTGGACGCGAGGTGACGGCGGATCCCCAGCGAGGCGAGCTCGGCGACGGTGAGCTGGGCGGGGGTGGCGAAGAGGCTCGGGCGTGGGTGGCTTGGAGAGGCAGGAGGGCACGACGCCGGGCGCTTGAGTGGGGAGATCCTGGGCGTCCGTTGCTGGGATCCTCATGTCGTGGGCACACACGTCGCAGGGGGTGGTTTTGGGAAGATGAACAAGGGGCTGCTGTGGCACTGACCGGTGGGCCCAGGGCAGTGGTGGCGGCTGAAGCCGTGTTGCCCACGCGGCCAGGGTTGGGAACGGTGGCGCGTCTGTGTGGGGTTAGGTGGGCTGCGCGGCGCTTAGCCATGCGTAGGGATGGGATAGGGGAAAAGAAAATGCCACCTGGGCCAATGGGGAGGGGGGGGGTTGGGCCGCGCGCGCCGGGCGGGCCCAAGACGAGAGGCGGGGGGGGGGGACGGCCAGGTGGGCCGCACGGCAGGCCAAAATGGCCAGCAAGGGATGGGAGGAGGTTTGTGTTTTTCCCTTTTTTCTATTTTAGCTCTAATCTCTCACTAAATGCATGCTCCACAAACTCAATCAACAAACCAAAGATAAATGCATGTTCCGTCATGGTGCAACAACCAAAAATCATTTCTAGGGTTTATCAACACACAACATCGAGTTTAACTCTCTCTAGAACTTTGAAAGGGACATGGCATAGTGAAAGGGAATGAAAAACGGAAGGTAACACCCGAATTTGGTGGATGCTAAGGAAGAAAGAAAATAAAATTACACCCCCAAATTCAGGGCGTTACAGGGTTTGCAATCGGACATGACAACCTGCTCCAGGATGTCGATGGCGCACTAGCGCTGGTGGAGGAAGAGACCATGAGGCCAACGTTCGACGGTGATGCCAAGGAAGTGGTGAAGAGGCCCTAGGTCCTTCATCGCGAACTCTCGCTAAAGGGCGACGATCGTGCACTGTAGAAGGTCAGCAGTGGATGTCGTGAGCACAATGTCGTTGACGTAGAGCAGGAGGTAGACGGTGTTGTCGCCGCGCCGATAGATGAATAGGGACATGTCTAACTTGGCCTCGACGAAGCCGATAGAGGCTAAGTAGGAGGCGAAGCGACTGTACCATGCCTGCGGTGCCTGCTTGAGGCTGTACAGAGAGCGGTTCAGCCGGGAACCAGATCCGACCGAGCGACATCGATGAAGCCGTTGGGCTGGCTGCAGTAGACAGTCTCCATCAGAGTGTCATGGAGGAAGGCATTCTTGACATCGAGCTGATGGATCGCCTAGTCCCGGGAGGGCGAGGGAGAGGACGTCTTGAACAATGGCGAACTTGACGACGGGGTTGAAGGTCTTGTCGTAGTCCACTCCGGAGCACTGAGTGAAGCCTTGAAGGACCCAACGGACCTTGTAGCGGTCGAGGGAGCCGTCGTAGGTCAGCTTGTGGCGAAAGAACCACTTGCTGCTGACCATGTTGGTGCCTGGTGGACGCGGCACCAGGTCCCAGGTGTGGTTGGCCAACAGGGCCACGTACTTTTCCTCCATAGCGTGACACCAATGGGGGTCGGCGAGGGCGGCGCGAATGGAGGAGGGAACCGGGGAGGCATCTAGAGGAGTGGCAATCGTGTCGGCCGCCAGGATTAGCTGGTCGACGGGGCGTAGAACGCTGGCTATGCGACGAGTCACCATCGGGAGGACATGCTTTGGGTCGCGGTGGATGGCAAGCGAGTGGTACACAGGAGGCTCGGTTTGGGCCTATAGGTCGTCAGGAACCGATGGAGGTTCCATCGCGCGACGACGGTAGATGAGGGCGGGGTTGGCGAAGCGAGCCGCACTCGTCAATGGGGCTGCGCGTGGCGTGGGTAACGGCGTAAGGCGAGGTGTCTAGGCGAACGGGGTGCGGTAGAGGTGCGAGCGGTGGCGTCTGAGCCTGGGGAGAAGCAGGCGCGAGCGACCGTGGTGGAGGGGGAACCGGATTGTTCGCAAGGAGAGAGTAGAGATCGGTGGGTGGGGAGGAGCTAGCAAGGGGAAACACATCTTCGTTGAATACGACGTGATGAGAGATGATTATGTGGTGGGTATCGAGGTCAAGACATCGATACCCTTTGTGGTAAGGGGAGTAACCGAGGAAGAGGCAACGAGTGGAGCGAGGAGATAGCTTATGGGGAGCGATGGCGGAAGTGTTGGGATAGCAGGCACAACCGAACACGCGAAGGTGGTTGTAGTAGGGGGTTGTGCCATATAGGGCAAAGTGGGGAGTGGGATGGTTCACCGCCTTCAAGGGGAGGCAGTTGATGAGATGTGTAGTGGTGTTCAGGGTGTCTGTCCAGTAGATGGTAGGGAGAGGCGCCTGAAAGAGAAGGCAACATATCATGTTGGTGGTGGTACGAATGGTGCGTACTGCCCGACCGTTATGGGAAGAGGTGTAAGGGCATGAGGGACGCAACTGAACGCAGTGCGCGAGGAAAAAGCGAGAGGCATTGTTGTCGAACTCTTCGTTATCACACTTAAGGGCATGAACCGGGCGACAGAATTGGGTGGAGACCCGAACGAAGAAGTGAGTGAGGGTGGCGAACGTGTCGGACTTTAGCTAAAGGGGAAAAGTCCAAAGAAAGTGAGAAAAATCATGCAAAATCACCAAGTAGTATTTATATCCAGAAAGACTAAGTACAGATGAAGTCCAGAGATCACAATGAACTAGATCAAAAGCTTGCTCAGCTCTAGAATAAATAGGAAATGGGAGACGAGTATGTCAGCCTAGCTAACAAGCATGACAGAGGCCCTCAGAATATCCCATACTACATGAAAGATCTAAACTATTGGTAAGCTTGGCCATGACGTCGTCTCCTAGATGGCTGAGACAACAATGCCAAGTAGTGGAGGTGGTGGTGGAGACCAGGACGGGTGAGGAGGACGCGTCGGGTGGAGGAAGGCCGAAGCGTGTAGAGGGGCCTCGAGCTATCATAGCGGGCGAGGGGGTCCTAGTTGCTAGATCCTTCACATAGAAACCAAAAGGGTCAAACTCAATGGAACAAGAATTGCCGGTGGTGAACCGACGGACAAAAAAAAGGTTGAGTAATGTGAGGAGCTACGAGAACGTCGTTGAGATAGAATGGTCTGGGGAGAACCGAGGCACCTACTGAGATGTGCCCGTGTTGGAGGTTGGATGGGGGTTGGATGAGCGGGATAATGTGCCCGTGTTGGAGGTGGTGTGCTAAGACGCACCAGAGTCGACCACTCTGTCAGACGGGGGTGGGGTCATCGCCATGGTGTTGAAGGCGACGACGAGGGCGACTGGGTCCCATCCTCTAGCCTGCGGGGACCAAGGTGTCGAGGTGGAGGTCCCCAAAAGCGGGAGCTGGGGCGGAGTTGGAGGGGGCACGTCATAGGGAGGCGCGGTTAGGAGGGCCGACGCAGGTGTGCGAGAGGCACTCGGAGCCTGGCCCAGCCACATGGCGACGGTCCCGGTTCAGGGGTTGTAGAATGGCGGCCACGCCTGGCCGCCACCCCGGTCGGAGGGACCACCTTTCTCGCGGCTACCCTTGCGGAGACGACGACCTTCGTCGGCGTTGGAAGCCAGACAAGGGGTCGCAGGGGCAGCGGGTGGAGTACGGGTGGCAGCCCAGGCGACGGAGGGCGAGGGGCCGGGCCCCTCGATGGTGCTTGACCACCGAAAGGAGCACTGTAGAGGACCGACGCTGGAGCAGGGGCCTCAGTGTCCATGGTGAGCTCCTTGAGGAGAAGCTCGTTGCAGACGACGTAGAAGGTGGGGAAGGGGCTGAGAGCCTTCAGGTGACCATAGCAGGGGCTGAGGCCACGCAGAAGGTTCAACACCAGGGTATGGTTGGCGATGGGCTCACCGAGGTCGCGAAGAGAGTCCGCCATGCCCTTCATTTAGCGACAGTATTCTCCCACAGAGAGGTCCCCCTGAGAGAACTGGTGAAACTGGGCGTCGAGGTGGAGTGCCCGAGCCTCCCGGTTTCCGAGGAACCGTTCCTCGAGAGCGAGCCAGACCTGTCGAGCAGTGTCCGCCTGGTCGTGGATGATATACTGTAGCTCAACGGTGATGGTGCCGTGGAGCCACGAGAAGACCACACTGTACTTTGGTACCATGATGGAGATGGCGGGGCGACGAGGTGCAGCTCCACGAGAGGACCACACTGTTTGAAAGTGCAGCTCATGGACTTGACTGAAGGCTTCATAGAAAGTTTCGGCATCAAGTTCAACACCCTGACTACGTACAACCCAAATGAACATTCCTAGACGCACTATATCGTTTGGGGTGAGCCGATGGAGGTATATGTTAAACCTTTTCAAAACTGGAACTACCGTCTTATGCAAAGGAAATCTAAGCCCAGCCTTCAGAAAACTTCGAAACACAACAACTTCGTCCTCTCTTGGCTTCGACAATAATCATCACCTCCTAGCCGCACCCAATCAACATTGTCACTATAACCAAAGCGGTTAAGTACCTCAATATGTCCTTTGATCTTAGATTTGCCGAAGTTCACATGGCTTGGCTTCGTAGGACGAATGGTAGTGCTATCCTCTTCAATGTCAAGGGCAATGTTGTCACTATCCTCGGACGGATTCACAGCTCCGGCTTCAGCCTGAGAGGCAGCAACCTCTATTGTTGAAACTAACTTCTCAACCTTCGTCTCTTCGACGCTTGATGAAGGTGCCAAAGGCACATCAGCACCAGACCGCTCTCCTGCCATTTCCTATTTAAAAGCGAAACTTTTAGCTAGCTAAGACTGGTTTGGAGGTGGAAAAGCAATCGAAGTAAGCTTCGAAGGCTTCTAGCCTGAGCAACAGCACGCGCAAAAGCAACAAATGTCGTGCTAACATCATCGGGTGCCGCTCCCTTTTATACGCGTAGATTTTTTGAATTTAACTATTGTACTCACTAAGATCTGGGCCCTACCAGTCAGGGTATTCATAACGACTTTCGGGAAGGTATTTTTCGTACCTTCGGCACAAGGCGTCACATTTATGATTTTTGTGATCTAAGCTCATTATGAAGCAACGAACTCATCCCGCAAGGGCTACTGTTGGGGGCCTGCCTTGCCAAAGGTCCTCAAAACACCTGTATTTCGGTATAATAAAGTGTTTTTCAGGTGAATAACAAAGGCTGTTCGAAGCTGGCTTTAGGCCGAAGCAACACATACAAAAGCTTCGTCTGTACGCAGAAATGGTGGGAGGAGCCGAAGCCATTAGTTTCGGCATGAAGAAAAGCTTTGAGCGCAAGTTGACGAAGGAAAATAAGTCCAAGACTGGCGCGACAAGGAAGATAGGGAAAAGACGACAATATCCCTACATCATTTGTAAACAATTAGGGTTGGACGAAATGCTCGCGGCTCATCGGTTGGCTCGGTTCGTGGTCAGCTCGGCTCGGCTCAGATCGGCTCGTTTGAATTTTTTCACGAGCTGAGCTAGCATTCTAGCTCGGTTCGTTAACGAGCCAGCTCGCGAGCTAAACGAGCTATCACATTTTAGCAAAACAAAACTATATGCATATCATTTACGTAACAATTGATGAATATATTATATGTATGTGTGGTGTCTATGACCTATGAGTTAAACTAATGATTGATGCATTATGTCTCTGTGTTAAAATGGTCTATGCGAATATGTGTGGGTTAAACTGCTGAACATGTGTGTGAATAGTGAATTGATGAGTGATGAGTTGTGTTAATTTGGTGTTATATTCATGTGGTCTGTGAAACTATGAGTATAATTACTATTTCCTGTTTTTAAATTAGTTTGAAATTAACTAGAAATTGATTATTATACACATATTATTTTTTCTGCTCTAGATCGCGAGCTAAACGAGCCAGCTCCAGCTCGTAAACAAGCCGAGCTGAGCTGAATCTGTGGCTCGCTATCTTAACGAGACGAGCCGAGCCAGCTCGTTAGCTTAACGAGCCAGCTCGAGCTCGAACGAGCCGAGGGCTCGATATCCAGCCCTATAAACAATGAGTGTAAAGCCTTATGGGGGACACTATTGTAATTTTATATACAGACGGTTCATCTTCTCTATAACTAGATGAACAGTGACCTGCATAAAGTACCTTTTGAGGGGCCATTACTTCGTCTTGCTTAGCCTATGAAGAACCTTCGTGCCATCCTGTGTGCAGGAGACGAAGGTATGTTTGTACATTCATTTATCAGGAGAGATGAAATAAAATGGTAAGACATATGAGATGAGTTAGATATGAAGTCCCACTTTGTCGCTTTCATGTTATTTCATCATGTTTCTCACTGAAAACCTTCGTCCTTCATTCTAACACTTCGAAGAAGTGTTAAATCAAGAGGACGAAGATCTTTATATCTAACTTGTGTTGCCTTGATTTTCGATACCTTCAGGGGAATTGAAATCAAGTATCAACAATACACTTAACAAAAAACATTTTACACGACTTAACGAAAACATTGTACATTCCTTTTACGCCCCGTTTGGATCATTGGAATTGAATTTCATTCTAATAATAGTAATTTAGGCATATATCAATAAAGCTAATTCTCCTTCTTCTTTAATATAATATCGCGCAGTTCTCCTGCGCTTTCGAGAAAAAAAAATAAAGCTAATTCGGTTTTATGCAAAATATATTTCTATACTATTATTAGCAAGATGTCGGAGATATTTATGTGCTACATTTTTACTATAGAGGAGTGAGACGAAGATTGTCATGTAAATTACAGAGTAGAAACAAATTCTACTAATGCATAAAATCATTTCCCACCCTCCACCCCATGAATTTGAGATAGGCTTATATCTGAACTTTGGAAAGTGGTGGAATGTCAAAATTCAAACTAAATAAGTTACTTTATTGAGTGAATTCCAATTCCTTTAAAATGAAGGGATCCAAACGCCCCGTTATTGATTTTAAATCGAGGACTCTTGCTGTCTTGGCATATAACCAAGACTTACTGTGAACTACAAAAAGATGTATTGTTGTAAGTAAAATGTGTATGCATATATCCTGTTGCGAGTTGTAACTATGCCTAGTGGACCATCTGTCAAGGAAATCTGCAGCACATAGAACAATCGATATCCATGAGACGTCAGTTTATGTGCTTTACAAGTTCAGATTTTAGTTAGTCATGCATGATTTTTCTCTTATGCAGCCATTTTGCAGACTCCTGCTGGTCACAACAAAAGACCTCCAAAGCATGGCTACGAGCGAACAAAGATCAACCGTAAGATGATCTATATTGTTTTGTTGCTTTACTTAATGTTATACCATGCGCTATTCATTAGGGTTGAACTTTTTAGCTTTTCAGCTTGCTTTGCACTGACTTTTCATGAAACAAGCATGTTCAGAAAAGTTTGAACGCCAAAAGTTCTCAAGTATACTTTTTGTTTAATATATTTGTGTTTCAATGGCAGACATTGCACATTGCTGTTATTTTGATATACTTGCAGTATTACATTAACTATTTGTCACTTCATAGTTTTCATGAAACTTAAATTCTAGAGGACTTCTGTAATAGTTTAATCCACTAACACACCAACTAGTCAAACAGTAAATAAATGTGCATTTACTTTGGATCTAGAAACTTTTACATCATGACCAACCATTCCTTATTCTAGAACTTGTGAGTTTTTTTTTCTTGCACCATGCAGAGAACTGTGCGTCCTTTCATTAAGAAAGAAAAAGAGGTACCCCTCTAGGGGATCAGAAGCCCCAAGAGTAAAACAATATTAATAGATTTAGTTGTGTGAGCTAAGGCGGTAAGGCCCTTGTACTTAGTCGCCCTCATGGGCTTAGGGTTAGGTGTGATAGGCTAGCGTCATTTGCCGCCGTCCCATTTAGATGAGATCAGGACTCGAGTCCCCTAGGATAGGGACTCTCCTATCCTGTATATATATGTACATGTACCCCTACTCTAAATCCATCTACAATTGCCTTACTTTCATGGTGTCATTGTTGAAGTGTATAAGTGGATAGTCTACCTTCTCCTAATAGTTTAAGCTTTTGGGTTGTATTGTTTAGTGCGTCCACTCTAACAGTCACAAGTCTGGGATCTTCCCTTATTTCGCTTCCACCCTCCTTCCAGCCGCCTCTAGCGCTCCTCCTCAGCGCCGAGCGCCACTGCTTTCCCTTGCTGTTGTGGTGCGCACCTCCTCCCTAATCTACGCACCGCCGTCGCCTCCTGCGCACGTGCACGCTTCTCGCTGCGCACTGCTGCCATGACAGGCACGGAGAAATCTTCCGTTGAGCTTGAAGCCATTGTCGTTGAGGCAGCGTGCCATGTCAGGCAAAGCTCACGATGCTGTTATCGTCGTGGCCAACTAGGCTGATCTGGATGCTATCACTGCGATCAAGGAGTGCGACATTGCCATTGTGCGTGCGAATGACGCTATCGCGCGGCAGGCTGCCTTCGGTGACTAGACTGTTGGTGATGGCCCCAAGGATGACGACAACTTCAATGACTCCTTCCCCTGATCAGGGCGCCTTCCTCAACCTCCATGCCCAGTCGGTTGCTGTCCAGCACATCCGCTCGCTCATAATCGTTGTCCTCGACATCGATTCCGATAACTACACCCACTGTCGTGAGTAGATGCTGCTCACTCTTGGCAAGTACTCCCTCAACAACCACATCCTCTCTGCCTCAACGCCACCCTCCCCTGAGTAGACTTGCATGGATTGTGTGGTCAAGTCGTGGATCTACGACACTCTCCACCGACCTCGTCGACACGGTGATGGAGCACAGTTGCACCGCCTGCTTGGCCTGGCTTGCCATTGAATCCCAATTCCTTGGCAAACGGGAGCACCGTGCGCTCCTCGACGCGCGGTTCCGGACCTTTGTCCAGGGCGACCTTTCCATCACCGACTACTGTCGTCGTCTCAAGGGCATGGCTGATGCCCTCGGTGACCTCGTTAATCCAGTCACTGATCGCACCCTCGTCCTCAACGTCATCCGCGGCCTCAACGAATGCTTTGCCAACATTGGTCTCCACCTTTGACGTGGGCGCCTTTCCCCACCTTTTTCGATGCTTGCTCTGAGCTCCTTCTTGAAGAGCTCAGGCCATCAGGGCACCTCCATTGACCCCTACTGCCCTTGCGGCCTCTATCATTCCGCTTGCTCCCGCTAGTGCGCCCTTGGTCTTTGGGGCCTGACCTCTGGCTTCCTCTCGTAGTCTTGTGTGCTTTGTGGAGCGTCGGGGGGCTCAGGCCTAGGGCCTTTAGGTCCTATAGGTCATGAGTGGGACTCAGGCCTAGGACTCGACTCGTTGGTCGTGGGTGGGAGGCGGACTGGCTCCTTCCTACACCGCGGCTCGGTGCTGGGCACAGTTAATGTGGCATGCGTAGTATTGATGGTGAGAGCAGCCCTAGGGCCAGACGTGGAATCCACTCGAGTGGCTCTCTGGCGGTTCGTCTGATCCCCTTGCCAGGCTTCGCCTTGTCCGACCTCGGGCGCGGTGCACAGGGGTCATCTGGGTGTGGATTCACATAGGCGGGCTTCTCCCTATCTTATCTCTGACTCGTGGTCCCATGGGGGCCTGGGGATCCGATCCCCGACAGTCGGGATATGGAGCGCCGGTGTGGGGAAAGGAGGCACAGGGGTGGCAGCTACACCCGCGGGAGGCTGGGGAGGCGTAGGCCGAGCGCCGATGGCCGGGTGTAGGGGGATGCCGCCGACCGCAGCCAAGAAGGGGAGGTCCGTCACCGGAGGAGGTGCGGCAGCGGCCGTAATCGCGGTCGTCCGAGCGGTGGCTGCAGCGGTGGTTGGTGCAGTGGACGTTCGTGCCGCTTGCGTGGGGAGGGAGGCGAGCACATGAAAGGGAGAAAGGGAGGGAGGCAGTCGCGGACACCGAGAAGATGCGGGCGGACGCGGTGACGGTCGCTCTGGGAGATGCAGGGGAAGGGGAGGGAGGGGTTGCCGGAGGACTGCTCCATGACGGTGGCGATTGCCGGGGGTGCGCCGACGGCTAGAGTGCCTGGTGGTTAGGGAATGTAGAGGGTTGATACCATGTTGGAATAGAAAACCCTAACCAGGGTTGATAGTGCATTAATATAATAGAGTTAGGTGGATCTGAGGCCCATTACAATAGAGGCATTACAATAGAGCATACAGTTACGCTAACAGTATCAAATGCCTTTGAAATCTCTAGCTTCAAAAGGATGTATGGTTCTTTACTTTTATGTAGGGTCTGAGCAAGCTGCTGCACAAGTAAGAAATTGTTGTGAATATTCCTCCTAACAAAGGCACTCTGGTTGTTAGACCAGCTTAGGCAGAAGGGTGCCAAGCGATAAGCAAAAATCTTGGTTACCAACTTTGCAAAGCTTGAGTTTTAGCACTTGAGCTTTACAAGATGAGTTTACAGCTTGGACTTGATCAGATCCCATCTGAGGAAAAGGATCTCCAGTTTTGACACTTGAATTATCACCATTGTCGAATAGCCACCCTAAAATCAAAGTATTTAATTTCTTCTGTGACTGCTAAAAGGTTGAAATAACTTTTCTAAAAGAAAATTGCTTGTCCATCGGAGACCCCTGGGCAGTTTTAAGTTTATAAGTTAGCAAATTACATCCTGATTGGTGATTGGCTAGGAAAACTAGCTAAATCAGTTTCCAGGGAGGTAACCACAAATTGCTGAGTCCTGGATTCGAGCACAGGTGGCCTTCCTCTCAACTGGGAAGTACTTTCTAATTTCCTGTTCAGATGTAGATGTAATATTTCCAAGAAGTACAACCCTTTTCCTTTTTTTCTTCCACCAAACCTTTTGTAACTTTATTCCTAGATACCGGGTGCTCGGTCTTGTTAGAAGTATATTACTAAACAATCTATCTGCCTACACTGCATTGTTCAGCTGATGCTGGATTAGATAAAATGCGATTTTAAGTACTCCCTATGTTCCAGTTTATTAGGTGGTAGTGCATTTTTGAGAAAGGGCAGATTGTTAGGCGGCATACATAGCGTGGCATTGCATTATAAATTCCTGTGGAAGAAACACAGCCGTTTTATCCGACCCGATCCAACAAGTGAATGCAATGCACCAGATCAGTGTGGCACCTGGCGTGAATTAAATCTTGTTCACACTCTGGTGTGTGTACTCCTAGCGCCTTTAAATTGGGTGTGGAGGGAGTGTATATGGGTGCAAAAATAACATAGCTTTGTACAAGTAAACAAACATGGGTGGACATCACTTTTACCTAAGATTTTTATTGAGGACTAACTGTCTCTGCTTCTTACATCCTAGACTGAAAATTTTCCATTAGATGTCCACATTGCCTTGGAATGTATTGATTGTGCTATCTCTTTCAGCATCAACATGGGAAATAAGGACTTTGTATACATCAGGATCATCGAGTCCAAAATGTGTTGTTACTCTTATGTTGGAGATTGCTCCAAGTTTTTGGGGCAGATGGAAGAGAAGGCACTCAAATTTTGACAAAAGCATCCCTTTTGCTTTGCTCAGCCAAGTAGCAGGTTGGTTACATTTGCTTCTGTGGCCGCAAATATCAAATTATTTTTTATTATACAATGAAGTTCTTGCTTTGCTGTTTTATTATGGCCAGGTCTAAGAGAGTACTTCGCAGCCAATCCAGCCTTGACATCTGAGCTGCCTTCAACAGTAGTGAAGTCAAAAGCATCTGAAACTTTGATCATCCAGAGTGAACATGAAGATTCTGAACTTGGTGATGAATTTTATGATGCACTTGCTAGAGGTGAATCCTTTGAAGATGGGGATAGTGATGATGATGATGCCACAACTCCAAAGGTGAACACTACAGTTAGAAGTTAGGATGTGTAATACATATGTCCATATTGTGTTTGTTTAAGTGTATAAGTGAATTGGCTACCTTCTCCCATCAGCTTAAACTTTTGGGTTGAACTGGTTAGTGCGTCCACTCTAACAATGTTCAACAAGAAATGGGAACCTATTTCTAATTATAATATTGATGCAGGCTGGAAAAGTGAAGTTGAAGAATGTGTCATGGGCTATTGCAGGCTTGGCTTTAAAGACAACTAAAGGTAAATTTAACCACATGACTTCCTCTTTTTCTGGAATTGCTGAATATTATGTTGACAAACATTAATCCACTCAACTTTAGTTTCACAAACCCTAAAAATAAACAATTAGACATGCAAATCAGTGCACAAGCACATAAACATGTATGTAAATGCGCACAAGGTACATATATTGTGTGGCCATTTACATAAATAATTTCTAGTGGAAGCGCAGAGGCAGAGAGGTCGCATAAATGGTATTTTATCATACAGAAGAAATCTACATGATCATGTAGCTAGTAAAATTAAGTAGACCATCCAGAATATCTGCGCAAACATGCTACATTCGATGAAGATGATGAAACAACTATTGTGCAACTATGTGTTGAAGGAACATGATTGGCCAAAGAATGATATGTTGCTGGTGAGCAAGTAAAATGGATACACACAACTTTTTGGTTAAACTTAAGCCTAATGGAAAATATTGCGAGGCAACAATTAACTTCATTTGCCTACACTAGAATGATGCATCAAATGATGCAACACAACTTCATTTGTGTATGACGTTAGTCCTCAGCGAAACACGAAGAACGAAATGTCAGACTTTGCCTCCTCAAACCCAAGAGAGAGTTGGTAGTTAGCATACTGGCAATACCATAGACGAGGGGATTGCTTGAGACTGTACAACGAATGGTTAAACACCCTTGGTTGTGGCTCTAAACTAGGTGGAAACGAAGGTAAAGAAATTAGAAAGTGGCAAAAGTGTCAGATTTTAGGCTCAATGGAAAAGTCCAGAGATAATGAGAGCAATCATCAAGAATCACCAAGTAGTATTTATAACCAAAGACACTAGGAAGTATTGGAAGATGGGAAACCCTAACCCTAATCTAGGATTGGGTGTATATTATATAGAACAGTTAGGTGGGCCAAGCCCATTACATAGGGGTAAACAGGTAAATACAAGCGAACCCAAGCCTAACCCTAAACATGAGTTTAACACCCCCGCAGTCTCAACTCTATCCTATAGAGATGTTGAGACTGGATCGAAACTCAGTGAATACACTCGACGGTAGCCCCTTGGTGAAGATGTTAGCGAACTGTGACGTGGTCGGGACGCTGAGAACACGGACATCACTGACGGCAACACGCTCGTGGATGAAGTGAAGGTCGATCTCCATGTGCTTCGTGCGCTGATGCTCCACGGGATTGGAGAGGTAGACTGCGCTCTCGCTGTCGCAGTAGATGAGGGTGGAGCGATCGAGGGGGCTGTCGAGCTCCTAGAGAAGCTGGTGGAGCCAGGAAGCCTCGGCCACACCGCTGGCCACAACGTGGTACTCGGCCCCAGTGCTGGAGCGGGAGACGATGGGATGCCGCTTCGCGGCCCAGGAAACGAGGTTGGCGCCTAGGAACACAACGTAACCGGAAGTGGACCAATGCTTGTCGAGGCAGCCAAACCAGTCAGCGTCAATGTAGACCACGAGCTCCGACGTCGGTGAGGGTCGAAGGAGAAGGCCGTAATCGATGGATCCGCGTAGGTAGCGAAGGATCCGCTTGAGAGCGGTGAGGTGGGGCTCCCGTGGGGTGTGCATGTGAAGGCACACGCACACCTGCTGGACGGTGTAGGTGATGTCGGGTCGGGAGAAAGTCAGGTACTGGATAGCGTTGGTGAGGCTTTGATAGGCCGTTGCGTCGGCAATCGGGGGCCCGTTGTTGCCTGAGTGTCGATAGGTGTGGAGCAGAGCTTGCAATGGACATGCCGGCCTGCACTAGGATGTCGAGAGCATACCGGCGCTGGTGGAGGAAGAGACCCTGGGGCCATCGCTTGGTGGTGATCCCGAGGAAGTGGTGCAGAGGCCTTAGGTCCTTCGTCGCGAACTCACGCTGAAGAGTGACGATCATGTGCTGAAGAAGTGCAACATTGGATGTTGTGAGCATGATGTTGTCGACATATTGCAGGGGGTAGATGGATGAACAGGGACGTGTCTGACTTGGCCTCGACGAAGCCGAGGGAGACCAAGTAGGAGGCAAAGCAACTGTACCAAGCTTGCGGCACCTGCTCGAGGCCGTACCGGGAGTGGTTCAGTCGGTAGACCAGATCTAGGCTAGCGGAGTCGACGAAGCCGGTGGGCTGGCTACAGTAGACCGTTTCTGTCAGAGTGTCGTGGAGGAAGGCTGACCGCCCAGTCCCGGGAGAGGACGACCCGAATGGTGGCGAACTTTACGACAGGGATGAAGGTCTCGTCGTAGTCCACTCCAGGGCATTGGGTGAAGCCCTGAAGGACCCAACAGGCCTTCTAGCTGCCGAGCGAGCCATCCAAGGTCAGGTTGTGGTGGAAAATCCACTTGCCGGTAACCACGTTGGTGGCTGGTGGACGAGGCACCGGGTCCCAAGTGTGGTTGGCTAGCAAGGCCGCACACTCCATAGCGCGATGTCAGTGGGGATCGGCAAGGGCGGCGCGAGCGAAAGAGGGAACCGGGAAGGCATTAGGAGCGTCAACCGTCAGGACCAGCCGGTCGATGGGGCGTAGAACTCCAGCGAAGCGACAAGTCACCATTGTGTGAACATGGTCGAGGTCATGGTGGATGCCGACCGGGTGGTACATCGGTGGCTCAGCATAGGAATGAGTCGGCAGGGCGGCGGGGACCTATGGAGCGGTCCGCCCGTGTCGGTGGTAGACGCGAACAGGGTCGACGAAGCATGCCAGATGGGGCGACAGAACCGTGCCGGGCATAGGCGAAGGCGGTGAGGCCACGCATGTCGCGGGCGGGGTCGACAGGGCTGCGTGTGGTGCAGGCAGAGGCGTCAAGGCTACGCGTGGCGCTGGCGGGGACGATGAGGCAGCGTGGGGTGCGAGCGGGGTCAACCAGGGTGGAGGATGGAGGATAGGGTCAGAATCGAGGAGTGAGTCAAGATTGGTAGGTAGGGAGGATCTAGCGAGGGGAAAGACATACTCATCGAAACGGACATGTCGAGAGATGATGATGCAGTGAGTGAGGAGATCAAGGCAACAATACCTCTTGTGGTCACAGGAGTAACCACGGAAAAGATAACGAGTAGAGCGAGGAGAGAGCTTGTGCGGAGCAGTGCAGAGGTGTTGGGATAGCAGGCACAACTAAAGACACGAAGGCGGTCATAGGAGTGGGTTGTGCCATACAGGGCGAAGTGGGGGTGGGTGACTCATCGCCTTCGAGGGAAGGCGGTTGAGGAGATGGGTAGAAGTGTTTAGGGCCTCTGCCCAATAGCTGGCAGGAAGAGACATCTGAAAAAGGAGGCAACAAATCATGTCAGTGGTGATGCGAATGATCCATTCGGCCCGACCGTTTTGAGAAGTGTAAGGGCACGAGAGTCGCAACTGAACGTCGTGGGAGAGAAAGAAAGAGCGAGAGGCAGAGTTGTCGAATTCACGATCGTTATCGCACTGAAGGTCATGAACCGGGCGACGAAACTCGGTGGAGACCCGGACGAAGAAGTGTGTGAGGGTGGGAAAGGTGTCGGACTTCGACGGCAACGGAAAAGTCCGAAGAAAATGAGAGAAATCATCCAAAATCACTAAATAGTATTTATAGCCAGAAAGACTAAGTACAAGAGATGTCCATTGATCACAATGGATAAGGTCAAAACTCAAAAGCCTGCTTAGTCCTAGAAGAAGAGGTAGCAAAAGGGAGACGAGTATGGTGGCCTAGCTGACAAGCATGACACAGACCATCAAAATGTCCTCTACTACAAGAAATGTATGAACTACTGGTGAGCTTGGTCATGACGTCGGGTCCTGGATAGCCGAGACGACGATGCCAAGTGGCGAGGAGGTGGTGGAGGCTAGGACAGGCGGAGAGGACTCGACGGTGGAGGTGGACGACCGGAGCGTGTAAAGGGGCCCCGACCTGTCACATCAGGCGAGAAGGGTCCTGGTGGCCAGATCCTTCACAGACAAACCAAACGGGTCAAACTCAATGGAACATGAATTGTCGATGGTAAACCGACAAACAGAAAGAAGGTTATGAATAATGTGAGGAGCTACGAGAACGTCGTTGAGATAGAACAGTCTCGGAAGAACCAAGGCACCTACTGAGGTGATCAAGAGAGTGGAACTGTTCCCAACGACGATGGAGGGGTGGGAGGGATGTGGGGAATGGGAGCGAGATAACATGCCCACAATATAGCTGGTGTGGTAGGAGGTGCCTGAGTCAACCACTCAATCAACGAGGGGTGGTGTCATCGCCATGGTGCTGAAGGCGACGACGAGGGAGGCCTCGTCCCACCCTCTAGCCATCGGGGACCAGGGTGTCGGAGTAGTGGTCCTTGGAGGCGGGAGCAAGGGTAGAGCCGGAGCTGTCGGAGGCACGCCGTAGGGTGGCATCGCCAGGAGAGCCGACTGAGGTGTATGCGACAGGGAGGCACCCGTGGCCAGGTTCGACCACATGGAGATGATCTCAGACCAGGGGTTGTAGAACGACAGCCACGTCGGGCTGCCGCCACGACTAGAGGGCCCACCGCGGGTGGAGGCTCTACTCCCACGGCCACCCTTGCGGGGACAGCAGCCCTCGTCGGTGATGGGAGCCAGACGAGGAGCCCCAGTGGTGGGGGTGATGGGAGTGCGCGCAGGGGCACTCGTTGGTAGAGGGTAGGGGGCCTGGCCACCAGAGGACGCCTGGCCACCGAGAGTCGCACCGTAGAGGGCCATGGCAGGGGTGGACTTGACCTCCAGGGTGAGCTGCTCGAGGAGAAGCTCGTTGCGGACGTCGTTGAAGAAGGGAAGGGCACAGTTTGCTTGATGAGGGCCTTCAGATGGTTGTAGAGGGGGACCACGTAGAAGGTTCAGGATGAGGGTGCGATCAACAATGGGCTCACCGAGATTGCGAAGGGAGTTGGTCCATCCGCTTCACCCGCCAGCAGTATTCGCTAACGGAGAGATCCCCCTGGGAGAGGAGGCGGAACGTGGCATCGAGGTGGAGAGCCAGGGCCTCCCGGTTGTCGAGGAACTAAGCCTCAAGGGCGACCTAGGCCTGGCGAGCGGTGCCCTTAACTAGCGGACGATGTCCTGAAGCTCGACGGTGAGGGTGTCGACGATCCACGAGAAAACGGCACTGTCCATCTAGATCCAGGAGGGAGACAGTGGAGGAACGATGACACAACGTCATCGAGGATGTGGTCGGCGAGAGCATAGAGATGAAGTGTCAGGAGCACCTGATCGCGCCAGTGGGCGGAGTGGGGTGACATCGGATCTAGCACGACGGAGACCAGGGACCGAATGTTGTGAAGAGCGATGATGGTGTCGGCGTTGAGCTCGGAGGCGTGGGGAGCCTTAGGGGCCACTGGGGGGGGGGTAGCGCTGCGGCCAAGGATGAGGCGGTGAGCGGCTGCCATCTAAGCTGTCAAGGCGGCACCCACAGTGCGCATGCGCTCCAAGGTGAGTGACGCAACACGTTCGCGCTTATGAGGTGACGACGGTAGCTTGGACGGTGGCGAGGGCCGCAATCAAAGCAGAATCGGTCGTGGGCTCAACCACGCTCGATGGAGCGGGGAGGGCCCACGTGGGCTCAGCCAAGTGTGGACGAGAGGCGGGGAAGCCGGGGGTGCTTGCCAAGCGTGCTGTGGCTGCTGCAGGGTGAGGCAGGCAGGGGAGAGGGCGCTGGTGGGCAATGCGACGTGACCGCCCACGCCTGCTGCGGCATCGAGGCCGCCCGTGCTCATGCCTGCAGCGGCGGTAGGGTGACCCGCGCTCGTGCCAGCGAGGGCAGGGCCCCCCCTATGCGAGCGGGGTAGCCGGGCAGGCCTAGCCCGCCTAAGTCTGGCATGGTGGAGAGGTGGGAGCGGCCGAGAAGAGCAGCAGGGGTGCCGTCGAGGAGGAGCAGGGCATGGTCGTCGTCGCGAGATCCATGAGGCTCCGGGTGAGGTCGCGACTGAGGAAGGAGAGGAGCGGTCGCGGCGCCGGGATCCGGCAGGGGAGGGGCGGCATCTCCTGGCGCAGCGTCCACGAGGGCACACTAGGGCAGCAGAATTTCGGTCCAGTCTCAACGTCTGTAATGGCTAGAGTTGTGACTGCGGGGTGTTAGATTTCTATGTCTGTCTCTATGTAATGGGTTTTGGCCCAGTCCATGTTCTGTTAACTTATATACACATGCCTACTATAAATTAGGGTTAGAGCTTTCTATCAGACTCTAACACAGCTAATAGACTCGGCCATTGAGGCCTAATCGGCTATCTGTCCAACACAAATAAACACAGCTCCCCTGTGTTTTTAGGAAAAAAAGTTGCGTTTAGTCAATCTATCTTATATTTTGCCAAGTTTATACAAAAGGAGTGTCAGTATCTATGATATCAAATAAGTGTCATTAGATTCATAATGAAATATATTTTCAACGTATGCCTATTTTTTCTCTTGAACAATGCAGGAGAGCTGCACATCATTTTCATAGTATGCCGATTTGGTATCATAAATGTTGATATTCTTATCTATAAATTTGATAAACCTTAAGATGGTTTGACTTAGATCAAAAGTAGAATGCATTTCATTTTGGCGTGGATGGAGTACCAATGTAGTAGAAGCCGGGAGATAAAATTCACTATAATTGTACATTTGTACATGCACGTACAACTCCAGAGTCCATGTTTTAACACCAAGTTCATCATAATATCTGTTATCTGTCCCTCTCAACTTTGCTTCTATTCTTAGTTTAGTTCTGTTTCAGTCATTTAATGCAACTGTTTTTTGTTTTCTATTTAATTTGATTATGGTTCAATTTTCTCTGCAGCTTTGGTTGAGACAAGTGAATTGGTTACAAGTTCTAGTCCAGTTACTGTTGATCCCAGCCACTTCCATGGCACCCTTCATAGAGCGAAAACTCAAAATGATCAAAATTCTTGGAGTGCACCTGGTGGGGAGAAGTTTATGATCAGAGGGAAGACTTACTTAACAGATTATCACAAGGTAGGATCTACGAGGATTACAATTCATAGGCACTAAATAACCAGTTGCTGTATGGTAGCAGAAGTTCCCATAGATGCAGTGGCATAACTAATTATTTGGCCCACAAGAAACCTGACATACAGTCCAAATGAAGCAAATTTGGATATGTGACTTGTCTCGAGTTCGAATCGTAGTCAGCGCAATTAAATGAAATAACACGTCTGAGGCTTGAGAGAGCCTCGACGTGATGGGGAGTGTTAGAATAAAGTGAATTACTCATATCTCTCCATTAGCTTAAGCTTTTGGGTTAAACTAGTTGGTGCATGCAACTTAATAGTTCTTATTAAATTACCTGTGATTTGTGAACCTTTATTTATCACTGATGCTATACTGTGAAACCTTCATCTGCATCTGCTACCTTGTTTTATGCTTCCTGATCACAAAAATAAGCCCATCTAGGTTTGTGCTAAGTATTTTTTTGTTTGACAATAAAAAGGACAAACCCAATGTTGTCACCTCCCACGCGAGTGGAGTCTAGGGAAGAAATAATCGAGGTAGGCCTTACCCCTGCATTTTTGCAGAGAGGCTGCGTCAAATTTGACTGGCAATATCTAAAGATTTTTTGAAGCGCAATGGCAGGAGCTTTGCCTTTCAATTAAGATAGGGAAAGAGTTTATGTACAGGTTTAAATAAAACACACACTTAAAACAGGGCGCCGAGGATCACATAGGTGCAAGTGCAATAAACTAAACCATTCTTAAATTTCTACCTTCCTAGGTTAAGGCCCTTTTCTATTGTTCGACGTCCTCTTTTGTTCTAGAGCAACTTGTGCTGCCGTTTCAAAGGTGCCGGTGAAGATCCTTCTATTCCGTTCTTTCTGGATGTTCCAAAGAGTGTAAATCACCACCCCATTGAATCGCCTTCTATCACTTTTTGATATCTAGGCTTGGATTTCCTCCCACTGTCGGATTAGATGGGTAGGCTCATCCGACCGTAGGATTAGATTCATGTCTAAATGCACCCATGCTAGGGTGAGGCTCCATACTGCTTTGGCAAAGGGGCAAAGCAGTGTCAAATGGATACATGTCTCTAGTGGCTCATTGTATAATGCACAATGGTCTTGCTGTGGCCAACCCCTTCTTTGTAAATTGTCCGCGGTGAGTACTTTCTCCCTTGCCATGGTCCATGCAAAAACCTTGCACTTGTTTTCAGCATGTGCTTTCCAAATGAGGCCGAACTAGAAAGGCCCGTAGGAGCATCTGAACTGTATTCGATATGCCGAGCGAGTGGAATATGTTTCGTCTGCCGTCCATCTCTAGAGAATGGAGTCCCTCATGCCCGTGTAAGGTGAGTGTCCTAGGTTCTGATCCAAAGGGGGACAAACTCCTGTAACTGGGTTGCAATGGTGATTCGGCCTCGCAGCGCATTGATCCACTGGTTACCTCGGAGCTCCAAGTAGACCGATCCGTTTTTCCTCCTAGATAGTGCAAAGAGACTAGGTGATAAGTGATGTGGCGCCTCTCCATCAAGCCATGTGTCATTGCCAGAACTGACATTTTTGACCATCATCGATGATAACCTGTGTTGAGGCAATGAAAAGTGTCGATCATTGTCATTTGTCGTGGTATCTGTGCCAACCCAAGGTTTGGTATCATCCTCCCATTCCTGCCACAACCATCAAAAGCGTAAAGCTCTGCCAAATTTATCAAGGTCCGAAATCTCTAGCCCGCTCAGGTCTTTCGGTCTTGTGACCATTGTCCAATTCACTAAGCAGTGACCTCTATTAGTGTTTTCTTCCCCTTTCCGAAGGAAGGATCTTTTGATTTTGTCAATTTGCTTACGTGCCCAGAGTGCGGGAACACCGTCAGATGATTGGTAGGCATAGATGAGGACCGATGAGACAGGAGTGAGACGACCCGCTCTATTTAGCCACTTTCCTTTCCAACCAGGAAGTCTCTGAGCAATTCGTTCGATGAGCGGTTGAACGTTCATTTTCCAAAGAAGGCGTGTATGGAGTTGCAGGCCTAGGTAGCGGCAGGGGAAGGATTCTCTGACCCCATTGAAAGGTTCAAGGACATGCTCTAGATCAACGTCCTCACAATGGACTGGGTGTATAGAGCTCTTTTCCAGGTTTATGTGGAGGCCAGAGAATTGGCCAAAAGCTTGGAGAATCGCAATGATTGTCTGCATGTCCTCTCTGCGCGGGTTTGAAAGTCGCCTAGAGGGGGGGGGGGTGAATAGGGCGAAACTGAAATTTACAAATATAAACACAACTACAAGCCGAGTTAGCGTTAGAAATATAATAGAGTCCACGAGCGAGGGTGCAAAACAAATCGCAAGCGAATAATGAAGTGAGACACGCGGATTTGTTTTACCGAGGTTCGGTTCTTTCAAACCTACTCCCCGTTGAGGAGGCCACAAAGGCCGGGTCTCTTTCAACCCTTACCCTCTCTCAAACGGTCCCTCGGACCGAGTGAGCTTTCTCTTCTCAATCACTTGGAACACAAAGTTCCCACAAGGACCACCACAAGTTTGATGTCTCTTGCCTCAAATACAAGTGAGTTTGATAGCAATGAAAGAATCAAGAAAGAAGAAAGCAATCCAAGCGCAAGAGCTCGAAAGAACACAAGCAAATCACTCTCTCTAATCACTAGGGCGTTGTGTGGAATTTTGAGAGGATTTGATCTCTTTGGTGTGTCTAGAATTGAATGCTAGAGCTCTTGTAAGTAGTTTGGAAGTGGAAAACTTGGATGCAATGAATGATGGGTGGTTGGGGGTATTTATAGCCCCAACCACCAAACTAGCCGTTTGGTGGAGCTGTCTGTTCGATGGTGCACCGGACAGTCCGGTGCACACCGGACATGTCCGGTGCGACAGCCACGTCACCAAAAGCCGTTGGGGTCGACCGTTGGAGCTCTGTCTTCTGGGCTCGCCTAGATGTCCGGTGGCGCACCGGACATGCACTGTAGATTGTCCGGTGCGCCAGCATGGGCGTGCCTGACCTCTGCGTGCGCAGCGCGCACATTTAATGCGTCGCAGGTAGCCGTTGGTGCCGAAATAGCCGTTGCCCCGCTGTTGCACCGGACAGTCCGGTGTACACCGGACAGTCCGGTGAATTATAGCGGAGTGGCCGAAGTGAATTCCCGAGGCTGGCGAGTTCCGGAGGCCGCTCTTCCTTGGAGCACCGGACATGTCCGGAGTACACCGGACAGTCCGGTGAATTATAGCGGAGTGGCCTCTGGAAATTCCCGAAGGTGAGCAGTTTGGAGTTGGAGTCCTCTGGTGCACCGAACATGTCCGGTGCGCCAGACCAGAGGTGCCTTCGGTTGTCCTTTGCTCCTTTGTTGAACCCAATACTTAGTCTTTTTATTGGCTAAGTGTGAACCTTTTGCACCTGTATAACTTATACACTAGAGCAAACTAGTGAGTCCAATATTTGTGTTGGGCAATTCAACCACCAAAATTATTTAGGAACTAGGTGTAAGCCTAATTCCCTTTCAATCTTCCCCTTTTTGGTGATTGATGCCAACACAAACCAAAGCAAATATAAAAGTGCATAATTTGATCTAGTTTGCATAATGTAAGTGCAAAGGTTGCTTGGAATTGAGCTAATATAAATACTTACATGATGTGCATGGATTGTTTCTTTGTTTTTAACATATTGGACCACATTTGCATCACATGTTTTGTTTTTGCAAATCCTTTTGTAAATTCTTTTTTTAAAATCCTTTTGCAAGATAGTCAAAGGTAAATGAATAAGATTTTGCAAAGCATTTTCAAGATTTGAAATTCTCTCCCCTTGTTCCAAATGCTTTTTCTTTGACTAAACAAAACTCCCCCTCAAATAAATTTTCCTCTTAGTGTTCAAGAGGGTTTTAAGATATCAAGTTTTGAAAATACTATTTGCTCCCCCTTTAGAACACAAAGAGATACCAATTTGAAATTTTCAATTGAAAACCATTAATTTTAAAAATGGGATGGTGGTGCGGTCCTTTTGCTTTGGGCTCATACTTTCTCCCCCTTTGGCATGAATCGCCAAAAACGGAATCATTAGAGCCCTTTCCTAACTACTTTCTCCCCTTTGGCAAATAAAACATATGAGTGAAGATTATACCAAAGACGGAGAGTGATGCGGAGCGACGGCGAAGGATGAGTAGTAGAGTGGAGTGGAAGCCTTTGTCTTCGCCGAAGACTCCAATCCTTTCAATATACCTATGACTTGGTTTGAAATACACTTGAAAACACATTAGTCATAGCATATATCAAAGAGACATGATCAAAGGTATACTTATGAGCTATGTGTGCAAGTTTAGCAAAAGAAATTCCTAGAATCAAGAATATTGAGCTCATGCCTAAGTTTGGTAAAGGTTTGTTCATCAAGAGGCTTGGTAAAGATATCGGCTAATTGATCTTTAGTGTTAATGTATGAAATCTCGATATCCCCCTTTTGTTGGTGATCCCGAAGAAAGTGATACCGAATGGCTATGTGTTTAGTGCTGCTATGTTCAACGGGATTATCCACCATGCGGATTGCACTCTCATTATCACATAGAAGAGGAACTTTGGTTAATTTGTAACCATAGTCCCGCAGGGTTTGCCTCATCCAAAACAATTGCGCGCAACAATGGCCTGCGGCAATGTACTCGGCTTCGGCGGTAGAAAGAGCGACCGAATTTTGCTTCTTTGAAGCCCAAGACACCAAGGATCTTCCCAAGAACTGGCAAGTCCCCGATGTGCTCTTCCTATTAATCTTACACCCTGCCCAATCGGCATCCGAGTAACCAATCAAATCAAATGTGGATCCCCGAGGGTACCAAAGCCCAAACTTAGGTGTGTAAGCCAAATATCTCAAGATTCGTTTTACGGCCGTAAGGTGGGATTCCTTAGGGTCGGATTGGAATCTTGCACACATGCATACGGAAAGCATAATGTCCGGTCGAGATGCACATAAATAAAGCAATGAACCAATCATCGACCGGTATACCTTTTGATCCACGGACTTACCTCCCGTGTCGAGGTCGAGATGCCCATTTGTTCCCATGGGTGTCTTGATGGGCTTAGCATCCTTCATTCCAAACTTGCTTAGAATGTCTTGAGTATACTTCGTTTGGCTAATGAAAGTGCCCTCTTGGAGTTGCTTGACTTGGAATCCTAGAAAATATTTCAACTCCCCCATCATAGACATCTCGAATTTTTGTGTCATGATCCTACTAAATTCTTCACAAGTAGATTCGTTAGTAGACCCAAATATGATATCATCAACATAAATTTGGCATACAAACAAATCATTGTCAAGAGCTTTAGTGAATAAAGTAGGATCAGCCTTGCCGACTTTGAAGCCATTAGCAATAAGGAAATCTCTAAGGCATTCATACCATGCTCTTGGGGCTATAGACATGGTTAGGGTACTCACTATCTTCAAAGCCGGGAGGTTGCTCAACGTAGACCTCCTCCTTGATTGGTCCATTGAGGAAGGCACTCTTCACGTCCATTTGGTAGAGCTTGAAGCCATGATAATTAGCATAGGCCAATAATATACGAATTGACTCAAGCCTAGCTACGGGTGCATAGGTTTCACCGAAATCCAAACCTTCGACTTGGGAGTATCCCTTGGCCACAAGTCGAGCTTTGTTCTCTGTCACCACACCATGCTCATCTTGCTTGTTGCGGAAGACCCACTTGGTTCCTACAACATTTTGATTAGGACGTGGAACTAAATGCCATACCTCGTTCCTTGTGAAGTTGTTGAGCTCCTCTTGCATCGCCATCACCCAATCCGAATCTTGTAGTGCTTCCTCTACCCTGTGTGGCTCAATAGAGGAAACAAAAGAGTAATGCTCACAAAAATGTGCAGCACGAGATCGAGTGGTTACCCCCTTATGAATGTCGCCGAGGATGGTGTCGACGGGGTGATCTCGTTGTATTGCTTGGTGGACTCTTGGGTGTGGCGGCCTTGGTTGCTCATCCTCCTTGTCTTCATCATTTGCGTCTCCCCCTTGATCATTGCCGTCGTCTTGAGGTGACTCATCATTGTGTTCTTCATCTTTATCAACTTGAGCCTCGTCCTCATTTTGGGTTGGTGGAGATGCTTGCGTGGAGGAGGATGGTTGATCTTGTGTATGTGGAGGCTCTTCGGATTCATTAGGACACACATCCCCAATGGACATGTTCCTTAGCGCGATACATGGAGCCTGTTCTTCACCTCTCTCATCAAGATCAACTTGCTCTACTTGAGAGCCGTTAGTCTCATCAAACACAACGTCACAAGAAACTTCAACAAGTCCTGAGGACTTGTTAAAGACTCTATATGCCCTTGTGTTTGAGTCATATCCTAGTAAAAAGCCTTCTACAGTTTTAGGAGCAAATTTAGATTTTCTACCTCTTTTGACAAGAATAAAACATTTGCTACCAAAAACTCTAAAATATGAAATATTTGGCTTTTTACCGGTTAGGAGTTCATAGGATGTCTTCTTGAGGATTCGGTGTAGATATAACCGGTTGATGGCGTAGCAGGCGGTGTTGACCGCCTCGGCCCAAAACCGATCCGGTGTCTTGTACTCATCAAGCATGGTTCTTGCCATGTCCAATAGAGTTCGATTCTTCCTCTCCACTACACCATTTTGTTGTGGAGTGTAGGGAGAAGAGAACTCATGCTTGATGCCCTCCTCCTCAAGGAAGCCTTCTATTTGTGAGTTCTTGAACTCTGTCCCATTGTCGCTTCGAATTTTCTTGATCTTTAAGTCGAACTCATTTTGAGCCCGTCTCAGGAATCCCTTTAAGATCTCTTGGGTATGAGATTTTTCCTGCAAAAAGAATACCCAAGTGAAGCGAGAATAATCATCCACAATAACTAGACAGTACTTACTCCCGCCGATGCTTATGTAAGCGATCGGGCCGAATAAATCCATGTGTAGGAGCTCCAGTGGCCTGTCACTTGTCATGATGTTCTTGTGTGGATGATGAGTGCCAACTTGCTTTCCTGCTTGGCATGCACTACAAATCCTGTCTTTCTCAAAATGAACATTTGTTAGTCCTAAAATGTGCTCTCCCTTTAGAAGCTTATGAAGATTCTTCATTCCAACATGGGCTAGTCGGCGGTGCCAGAGCCAACCCATGTTAGTCTTAGCAATTAAGCATGTGTCGAGTTCAGCTCTATCAAAATCTACCAAGTATAGCTGACCCTCTAACACACCCTTAAATGCTATTGAATCATCACTTCTTCTAAAGACAGTGACACCTACATCAGTAAAGAGACAGTTGTAGCCCATTTGACATAATTGGGATACAGAAAGCAAATTGTAATCTAGAGAATCTACAAGAAAAACATTGGAAATAGTATGGTCAGGTGATATAGCAATTTTACCCAGTCCTTTGACCAAACCTTGATTTACATCCCCGAATGTGATAGCTCGTTGGGGATCTTGGTTTTTCTCATATGAGGAGAACATCTTCTTCTCCCCTGTCATGTGGTTTGTGCACCCGCTGTCGAGTATCCAGCTTGAGCCCCCGAATGCATAAACCTACAAAACAATTTTAGTTCTTGATTTTAGGTACCCAAACGGTTTTGTGTCCTTTGGCATTAGAAACAAGAACTTTGGGTACCCAAACACAAGCCTTAGAGCCCTTGTGTTTGCCCCCAACAAACTTGGCAACTATCTTGCCGGATTTGTTAGTCAAAACATAAGATACATCAAAAGTCTTAAATGAAATGTCATGATCATTTGATGCACTAGGAGTTTTCTTTCTAGGCAACTTAGCACGGGTTGGTTGCCTAGAGCTAGATGTCTCACCCTTATACATAAAAGCATGGTTACGGCCAGAGTGAGACTTCCTAGAATGAATTTTCTTAATTTTGCTCTCGGGATAACCGACAGGGTACAAAATGTAACCCTCGTTATCCTGAGGCATGAGAGCCTTGCCCTTAACAAAGTTAGACAAGTTCTTAGGGGGAGCATTAAGTTTGACATTGTCTCCCCTTTGGAAGCCAATGCCATCCTTAATGCCAGGGCGTCTCCCATTATAGAGCATACTTCTAGCAAATTTAAACTTTTCATTTTCTAAGTTATGCTCGGCAATCTTAGCATCTAATATTGCTATATGATCATTTTGTTGTTTAATTAAAGCCATGTGATCATGAATAGCATTGATATCAATATCTCTACATCTAGTACAAATAGAAACATGCTCAACATTAGATGTAGAGGGTTTGCAAGATTTTAGTTCTACAACCTTAGCATGCAACATATCATTCTTAGTTCTAAGGTCGGAAATAATAGTATTGCAAACATCAATATCTTTAGCCTTAGCAATCAAATTTTCATTTTCTACTCTAAGGCTATCAAGAGAATCATTCAATTCCTTAATCTTAGCAAGCAAATCATCATTATCATTTCTAAGATTTGGAATTGAGACATCACATACATGAGAATCAACCTTAGCAATTAATCTAGCATTTTCATTTCTAAGGTTGTCTATAGTGTCATGGCATGTGCTTAGCTCACTAGATAATTTGTTACATTTTTCTACCTCTAGAGCATAAGCATTTTTAACCTTAACATGCTTTTTGTTTTCCTTAATAAGGAAGTCCTCTTGAGAGTCCAAGAGATCATCCTTCTCATGAATAGCACTAATCAATTCATTTAATTTTTCCTTTTGTTGCATGTTAAGATCGGCAAAAAGGGTACGCAAATTATTCTCCTCATCACTAGCATTATCATCACTAGAGGATTCATATTTAGTGGAGGATTTAGATTTAACCTTCTTCCTTTTGCCGTCCTTTGCCATGAGGCACTTGTGGCCGACGTTGGGGAAGAGGAGTCCTTTGGTGACGCCGTGACGGCGATGTTGGCGGCGTCCTCGTCGGAAGAGGACTCGGTGGAGCTCTCGTCCGAGTGACCGAGTCCCACTCCCGGCAAACATGGGCATCGCTGCCCTTCTTCTTGTAGTATTTCTTCTTTTCTCTCCTCTTTCCCTTCTTGTCGTCGCCCCTGTCACTGTCACTAGATATAGGACATTTTGCAATGAAATGACCGGGCTTACCAAATTTGTAGCACACTTTCTTGGAGCGGGGTTTGTAGTCCTTCCTCCTCCGTTGCTTGAGGATTTGGCGAAAGCTTTTGATGATTAAAGTCATCTCCTCATTGTCGAGCTTGGAGGTGTCAATTGGTTGTCTACTTGGTGTAGACTGCTCCTTCTTCTCCTCCGTCGCCTTAAAAGCCACCGGTTGTGCTTCGGACGTGGAGGGTTCGTCAAGCTCGTTGATCTTCTTTGATCCTTTAATCATGCATTCAAAGCTTACAAAATTCCCGATTACTTCCTCGGGAGTCATTAGTGTGTATCTAGGATTACCACGAATTAATTGAACTTGAGTGGGGTTAAGGAAAATAAGTGATCTCAAAATAACCTTAACCACCTCGTGGTCATCCCATTTCTTGCTCCCGAGGTTGCGCACTTGGTTCACCAAGGTTTTGAGCCGGTTGTACATATCTTGTGGCTCCTCCCCTTGGCGAAGACGGAAGCGACCGAGCTTCCCCTCGATCGTTTCCCGCTTGGTGATTTTGGTGAGTTCATCACCCTCGTGCGCGGTCTTGAGAAGGTCCCAAATTTCCTTTGCATTCTTCAATCCTTGCACCTTGTTGTATTCCTCCTTGCTTAGAGAGGCGAGGAGAATGGTTGTAGCTTGGGAGTTGAAGTGCTCGATTTGGGCCACTTCGTCCGTATCATAATCCTCATCCCCTATGGATGGTACCTGTGCTCCAAACTCAACAACATTTCATATACTTTTGTGGAGTGAGGTTAGATGAAATTTCATTAAATCACTCCACCTAGCATAATCTTCGCCATCAAAAGTTGGCGGTTTGCCTAATGGAACGGAAAGTAATGGAGTATGTCTAGATGTACGAGGATAGTGTAAGGGGATCTTACTAAACTTCTTGCGCTCTTGGCGCTTAGAAGTTACGGACGGCGCATCGAAGTCGGAGGTTGATGTTGATGAGGTGTCGGTCTCGTAGTAGACCACCTTCCTCATCCTCTTGTGCTTGTCGCCTTTCCGATGCGACTTGTGGGAAGAAGATTTTTCCTTCTTCTCTTTGTGGTGTGAGGAAGATCTTTTCTCCTTTCGTTTGGAGGAGTCCTTCTTCTCCTTCCTCTTGGTGCGGGACTCTTCCGATGAAGTGCTCCCTTGGCTCGTAGTGGGCTTGTCGCCGGTCTCCATCTCCCTCTTGGTGTGATCTCCCGACATCACTTCGAGCGGTTAGGCTCTAATGAAGCACCGGCTCTGATACCAATTGAAAGTCGCCTAGAGGGGGGGTGAATAGGGCGAAACTGAAATTTACAAATATAAACACAACTACAAGCCGGGTTAGCGTTAGAAATATAATAGAGTCCACGAGCGAGGGTGCAAAACAAATCGCAAGCGAATAATGAAGTGAGACACACGGATTTGTTTTACCGAGGTTCGGTTCTTTCAAACCTACTCCCCGTTGAGGAGGCCACAAAGGCCGGGTCTCTTTCAACCCTTACCCTCTCTCAAACGGTCCCTCGGACCGAGTGAGTTTTCTCTTCTCAATCACTTGGAACACAAAGTTCCCACAAGGACCACCACAAGTTTGATGTCTCTTGCCTCAAATACAAGTGAGTTTGATAGCAATGAAAGAATCAAGAAAGAAGAAAGCAATCCAAGCGCAAGAGCTCGAAAGAACACAAGCAAATCACTCTCTCTAATCACTAGGGCGTTGTGTGGAATTTGGAGAGGATTTGATCTCTTTGGTGTGTCTAGAATTGAATGCTAGAGCTCTTGTAAGTAGTTTGGAAGTGGAAAACTTGGATGCAATGAATGGTGGGTGGTTGGGGGTATTTATAGCCCCAACCACCAAACTAGCCGTTTGGTGGAGCTGTCTGTCCGATGGTGCACCGGACAGTCCGGTGCACACCGGACATGTCCGGTGCGACAGCCACGTCACCAAAAGCCGTTGGGGTCGACCGTTGGAGCTCTGTCTTCTGGGCCCGCCTAGATGTCCGGTGGCGCACCGGACATGCACTGTAGATTGTCCGGTGCGCCAGCATGGGCGTGCCTGACCTCTGCGCGTGCAGCGCGCGTATTTAATGCGTCGCAGGTAGCCGTTGGCGCCGAAATAGCCGTTGCCCCGCTGTTGCACCGGACAGTCCGGTGTACACTGGACAGTCCGGTGTACACCGGACAGTCCGGTGAATTATAGCGGAGTGGCCGAAGTGAATTCCCGAGGCTGGCGAGTTCTGGAGGCCGCTCTTCCTTGGAGCACCGGACATGTCCGGAGTACACCGGACAGTCCGGTGAATTATAGCGGAGTGGCCTCTGGAAATTCCCGAAGGTGAGCAGTTTGGAGTTGGAGTCCTCTGGTGCACCGGACATGTCCGGTGGCACACCGGACAGTCCGGTGCGCCAGACCAGAGGTGCCTTCGGTTGTCCTTTGCTCTTTTGTTGAACCCAATACTTGGTCTTTTTATTGGCTAAGTGTGAACCTTTTGCACCTGTATAACTTATACACTAGAGCAAACTAGTTAGTCCAATATTTGTGTTGGGCAATTCAACCACCAAAATTATTTAGAAACTAGGTGTAAGCCTAATTCCCTTTCAGGGTTTAGGAAAATGGTCGCGTCATCTGTGTACAGGGAGGTTCTCCGTCTAGCCGTCCCTTAGGGCAACAAGGATAGTGTACCTTGGTCGGTTGCTAGGTCAAGTATGCGCTGAAGAGGATCCATAGCTAGGATGAATAGCAATGGCGAGAGGGGATCCCCCTGGCGTACCCTTGACATGGTAGATTTCTGGTCCTGGCCAACCGTTTATGAGCACCTTAGAGGTGGCCGTGCGGAAGAGGATGGACCCATTCACGCCACCGTTGACCAAAGCCTAGAGCATGTAGGACTTCGATGAGGTAGCTCTAGTTGATTGTGTCAAAAGCCTTATGGGCGTCGAGCTTCATGAAGAGTGCAGGCGTCTTATGCTTGTGCATTTCCCTAATGGTGGATTGCACATAAAGGAAATTATCATGGATGCTTCTTCTCTTGATCAAACCACTCTGACAGTGGACAACATAACATTTAGATGGGGACGAGTCTATTGGCCAGGAGTTTGGCTAGGATTTTAGCAGTACTATGAATGAGGCTGATTGGCCTGAAATATGTGATCTTTAGAGCTTCTGTTTTCTATGGGAGCAGGACAATATTAGCCGAGTTTAATAGCTCTAATCCCTGAGAGTTTAGTTGGTAAAGATAGTTGAACGCATCCGTCAAATCATTCTCAATGATGTCCTAGCATGCCTTAAAAAAGGCACTCGTGTAGCCATTTGGACCCGTGGCCTTGTCAGATGACATGGAGAAGACAGTGCGGCGAATCTCCTCATGAGTGAATGGCATCTCCAGCCGCTGGAGGTCCCTCATTGCATATCCTAGCGCACGCCAATCAATGGTCCTGGATCTAGTGACCGAAGTGCCCAGGTGCTCACTGAAGTATTCGTCGGCTACCTTCTCTTTCTCTCGCTGAGACAAGACCATGCCTCCTGATTTTGTAAGCAGTTGATGTATTTTTTCCTTCTGCATGCATTTGCTTTCAATTGAAATAGCTTGGTGTTGATGTCTCCACAACGGATGTATGTGAGCCTAGACCTTTGTCGCATTCTTGATTTCTCGATGACTGCCAACCCTGTGCTTCGGATTTTGAGGCGGCACTTTAGCTCCATCTCCTGAGTTGTGAGAGGTCTAGACTCCTGCGCCAACTCCAGCTGAAGAATGATTTCCTTAGTTATGGCCATTTGTAGTCTTGTATTTCCTATTTTCCCCTTTTTCCACCTTTTGAGACTTTTGGCCACTCTGGCTAGTTTGATATGGAGCCATTTGACAGGCAGTGCAGTGGCTACTAGCCTCTCCCAAGCTACCTGCATCGTTTGGAGGAAGCCATCCATTTTTTGCCAGAAATTTTTGAAGCGTAAAAAGGGGGTTGAAATGCTCTAGCTCATCTAGAAGCAAAAGCGGCGTGTGGTCCGACATGAGGGATGGGAGCAAGTGAAGGAAGCATGTTGGGAATAGCAGTTCCCAGTCTGGAGTGCAAAGGATCCTATCGATTCTCGTCATTGTTGGATTGTGTTGTTCATTACTCCATGTGAAGCGGCACCCGTTTAGCTTAATCTCCTTCAGCCCCAGATCATCAATGGTCGCCTTGAAGGAGTTCATTAATCGCGGTTGAGGTTGGAATTGTTTTTATCGTTTGCTTCATAGATTAGGTTGAAATCCCCTAGGATTAGCCAACGTTCATGGGTTGGAGGGTTAATGTTCTTGAGCTCTTGGAGGAGTATCTTGTCGCCATCACTTTGGGGCCCATACACAATTGTGATTTGCCACTATGTCGCATTCCGCCTGCATTGTTATGGTGGCGGTTACAACATGTGTAGAGAGCTAGATGTTGGATAGCTCAAAAAATTCTCATTTGTGGCAAGGAGGATGTTGCCTCTAGTTTGTGAGGCAGGCAAAATAGCGAAGGAGTTAGCAAAATTTTGCCCAATAGTACAGGTAACCACCAACGCATCGACATTCTGTAATTTGGTCTCTTGGAGGCAAACAATGGTAGCGTCGGTGTCACGAACGAGATCGCAAACCACGTCATGGCTGGCGTTGTCGTTGAGACCCTTGACGTTCCAGTTTAGAATTCGACAGTTATGTTGCGCCATAATAAAAACCTAAACGGCAGCCCGAGGGGAAGGTTGGTGCAGGGGGTGCATGGCGGTCTGCACAGCTCGGAAGACATCAAGCAACCAAGAGCAATAGGTGGACACATTTAAATAATCGCAAAGCATTTTGGGGAACATACATCATATTCGAAATTCCCGGTACTGATGGCGCGCTGATGGTTTACAAAGCAAGATCTCTGGCATGTGATGGCTGAACATCTGAACGTGAGTCTCGTGTTGGTGGCAATCTTCTGCAGAGAGCAGCCAATACAACACAAACAACAACACAAAGGGCGACTCTAAACAACATGACGACGACGACGGCTAGGACACTAGACATGGTAGCCGATACAGACCCTCGTGTGGGTGGAAGACATTGCACTACTCGTGGACAGACTCCGCGCTGAGGTGTCCTCGAGGCCACTTTGAGCAGATAGGGCCATGATGATGGTGTCATTGAGCAGCCCCTAGAAGAGGTTGATGTAGCTCAAGAAACAGGCATTGTTGTCGCCTTCGTCCGGGAGTCCGAGGTGGTTCATGAGGACTTTGCGAGCACAGTCTTGGGTGCTCCCCCTTGTCCTGGCCGTGATGCGTGCGCTGCGCCGGCAGATCAGGGGAGGCGGAGCCATGTTGCGTCGCTGTGAGGCCCCCTTGGTGGGGCGCTAGAGGATGGCAGGGGGGATCAAACAAGAAATGGAGTCCAGGAAGACCTCGTCCCCAACTCCATTCAATGGCGCTGTCGCGGCTGAGCTTGCACAACCACGACAAGCTCTGGCATCCCTAGGTCCCCATGGTCGACGCCTGAAGACGTGGCCAAGCTTGAAACGCTTGTCGGTGCGAGCGCAGGTGCTGTCGCGGCAACATTCTTCCTGCGCGGCGCTTGAAGAAAATGCCCAGCTTGAAACGGCCATCTGCAACAAGCGCGGGGACTGGCGTGTCCCCTGGAGATGTCATGTCTAGGCCAACACCTACGGTCGGGCTTAGCATTGTGGTCGTCGTCATCATGTCCTTCTTGGGCGTCGGCAATCTCCTGCACAACACCGGAGGGTCAGGGGAGGTAGTACTCCGAAGTATGGTGAGTCATGGTGCTGTTGGTGGGCTCGGGGAGCGGTTGTCGCTGCCATGAATGCTGGTGGGGAGGCACCTGGAGTCGCAGCACAACGCAAGAGCCAGTTCGTTGTTTAGAGGTGGTGGTCTGGCAGGCGATCGTTGCGCGTGGCCATTGCGGCGCAGGTTGCTGCATTTGTGGTTGCGCCCGCGCTCGTTCAGAGCCTGCACAACCACCGCACCCATCACAGGCTCATACCTGGACACGGCGCCAAGGCAGGAATTGACGCCGGGTGGTGAAGCTCGTGTGGCGCTCTTTGTAGACAGTGAGGTGGAGGGAGCAACAATAGGTTGATGGCGCCCCCAAGATGTGGAAGACTTGTCATTGCGGCGACCATGGCACGACGCGGACCAGTCACGCTCCCGGTCCAAGGTGGGTGCGCGGGAAAAACTCCGGAACATTCTAGTCCTCCAGTCTCCCTTGGCTGCGGCGGCCACGTTCGTCGTCGTCACGATGCCTGTCCCGCCTGTTGTCGGGTGGGGGGTCACGCGTGCTGCGTTCCCCATTGACGACCCCGTAACGCCAGCCCACCTTCATTGGTGTGATGTTTTCGTACTTGTCCGGTGAAGGCTCGATGATGTCCAGGTGAACAAGCACCTTGAAGGTGAGTCCACTACGGTTGCGTGGTGGGGTAGGTCCATCGAGCAGTGCAGTCGAACTACCTGTCAAAGTGAGCCAAGTTACCTTGGGAATGTCCGAGGGGCCATGCCCAAAGATAGCGCCCTGGAGTCGTTCCGACGCAGGGAGCGCATCTCAACGTAGTTGACGGTGAAGCTCTCACCACCGTCCTCTTGTTGATGCTCTCGTTCCAGGTGTGCGCCGGGATCCCCTCCAGGCAAATGTGGACGTGGTAGTGTAGGTCAATGAGATCGCAGTACGGGAGGATGTGCCATGGCTTGATGCAGATGTCGATGTCAGTGTGGCTAACACTAAAGCGCCCCAACTCCAAAGACGTAGAACGATAATGCTGGTGTTCAAAGACGATGAGGACGTCCTTCGGGCGGTGGTGCGTCACCTTGTTGTCCTTTTCCAGGACACCAAGCCTCGCACAGAGCGCTCGACTAACCACCTTCGGCTCAATGTCGTCCCTCTCTCTACACAGGCAAGCCACCACCAAGCAGGCGGACAACTATAGTTCCTCATCCATGGCGGCCGTCTCCATGGGCTGGAGGTCAGGATTCCCGGCTAGCGACATCTTGTTCACCAGAAGCTCAAGGAAGACGGATGTGTCGTCGAGGCGAGGTGGGCACAGAGCATAGTAAGTTGGGATATGAAGGCTACGACTACTGCGAGGCAAAGCCGCTCTGCAGTCCCTTATGGCCGACGCGTGCGTAGGTCAGGCAGCGGACGGGGTCCCTACAAGACGCGGCAAGGTGCCCTCGGCAGAGGCAACGAAGGCATTTACCTTGAAGGGAGTCATTGATGATGGAGCAGGTAGCGAGCCTGTTGGTAGGTGATCTCAATGACTGTGCAAGGTTGATGTTGCGCTTCCTGCGCTTGTACAAGTCTGTGAGTCAGTTGGCGTCGTCGGCCTCCAATCGAGTTGTCGTGTCACCGCCTTGGGAAGGAGCTCCGCGATAAGTGCGTTAGGGAGGTATTGATGCGCCAGATCCGGCCTCAGAGCCGCTGGAGGAACCGACGTTGTCAGCCCATGTCCTGTCGCCACACCGAGAGAGACCGCCATAAGTGCGGCTCTCGAGCTTTAAAGCGCCGGATCTTGGCGTAGCTCCGCAGGATCCCACTGTACAGAGCAAGGGAGGGGGGAGTAATGGCGGGCGCGGCCCTGGTGGTTGACAGTGTGAGGCGGGGATGGGGTGACGCGACGGACCCGGTTGCGCCTAATGGCGGCAGGGTCCAGCGGAATTAGGATGGACACGATGTGAGGTAGGTGGGGGAGGTGCTGAGGGAGAAGGTTGGGCTTGAGGGTGGGTTGGGTATCTGCCGGCGGCGGATCTACGCTCGGCCGCCGTGGGGGAGGTGCGGGGAGCGGTGGGAGTTTACAGATATATTATCTTAATTGCTGAGGAGTTGGGGCTGCTGCAACAGTTGGACATTTGCAGAGTGAGGCAAATGGTTTCTCTATACGCGGATGATGTGGTGTTTTTTTGTTCGGACTGATGAGGGGGAATTAGCTTGCACCAAAGATATCCTTAGCTGTTTCGGGGAAGCCACTGGTCTACAAGCAACCCTCCAAAAGAGTTGCGCTATTCCCATAAGGTGTCATGAAACCGCTATCCAAACTGCCAGCAACATTTTAGAATGCTCTTTAGCATCTTTTCCTTGCACTTATCTAGGCTTATCGATATCTGATAGGAAGCTGACAAGATGTGGTCTTTTGAGATGGGTTAAGAAATTAGTGAACAAATTGCCTAGCTGGAAGGCTTCTCTCAATCTTGCTGGAAGGACTGCTATTGTACGTTTTGTTTTGTCGGCTATCCCAGTTTATCTTTTGATTGCTATGAATGTGCCTAAGTGGGTCATTAAGGCTTTTTTGATAAGGTCAGGAGAGCCTTCCTGTGGAAAGGAGGGGGAAGGAGGTTAATGGGGGAAATTGTTAGTGTCCTGGGAGAAGGTGACCAGACCTTTGAAGCTCAGAGGCTTGGGCATCCCCAATCTTCAGTTCATGGGTTGGGCTCTTCAGTTGAGATGGCTTTGGTTTAGTCAAACTGATCACAGCAAACCTTGGTTTGGTCTTGATTTTCCGGTCCAGCCGCAGGTTAGAAAGTTCTTTGCTTTTTGGGTGACCACAAGAGTTAGTAATGGTGCCAACACTTTATTTTGGACAGACTGTTGGCTAGAGGGACGCTGTATTGCTAATCTTGCTCCTGGGGTGGTGGCCTCGGTGCAAAAAAAGTCATAGCAGGATTGTGACTCAAGCTTTGGTTGATACGACTTGGGTTGGAAACATCAAAGCGAATCTCTCCCTGCAAGGAATACAACACTATCTTATGCTTTGGGACACCAAGACTGATCTTCATTTATGGAAGCATGAAGCATTTGGGACTTTCTCTTCCAAGTACTCTTCATTTATTCACTGGTTCCCTTGTTTTTGAGCCTTGTAAGAGACTTTGGAAGTCATGGGCTCCTCCCAAGTGTAAATTGTTACTTTGGCTCACCAACCAAAATAAGTGATGGATTGCAGACATGCTAGAAAAAAGAGAATTGCCTCATCCAAATGTCTGTCCACTTTGTGATCAAGAGAAAGAAACTATACAACATCTTTTGAACAACTGTGTTTTAGCCCGCTAATTTTGGTCCAGATTGCTAGAACCACTGGGGCTAGGTCACTGTGCTCTTGTTGATGTTCTTCCCTTTGCGGAGTGGTGGAGGAAGGCGTATAATCAAGTTCCGAAGGATAGGAAGGGCTGAATAGCGCTATCATTTTAAGGGCATGGTGTATTTGGTTACATAGGAACAAGGTTGTGTTTGAGGGTGAGCGACCGAGCCTCATGAAGATGTTGCAGTCCTTTATGGATGAATCGGCCTGCTGGAGGATGGCAGGGGCCAAACATCTTCAAGATTTAGTCGAGTCCAGTGCAGCGTTTAACTGTTTAAAGTGTAATTTTATTTTTTGTTGGTCGTCCCTTGCATATTCAAGGTTTTCATCTTTTTCTCTCCTTTTCTTTTGTTTCTGGTTTGTTAGACCCTCTTTCTCTTTATTATATGAAAGATGCGCAGCTCTCCCGCGTCCGAGAAAAAAAAATCCAAAGAATTATATAGTATAAAAGTAGTTTTCGTAATTCATCTAGTAATGCCAATCTATATAAGGTTTTAGATATTGATGGTCGAAGTTAAACATTTGACCCAGGACAAAATTAGGGGGAGTTATATTTTTGACTGGAGAAAATATTGTATAGATGGCCTGGAACTAATAGAACAATTGCCTTGTGACAGACATTGTTCTATAGAACAAGTGTTTTTGTCTCATTGCCAATTTTGTGACAATCTTATGGTGTTTACTTGGCATATAAACAGGTTGTTGGCGGTGATCCACTTCTAGAGCTACTTGCGGTCGATTGGTTCAAAGTTAATGAACGCTTTGATTCAGTTGCCTTACATCCCAAAAGCCTTGTGCAAGTAAGCTTGTCTGATAAACTTTACCAATATCCCTCATTGACAGGCATTAGTTACTTAATTGTGGGCGTGATTGCCTCGATTTTTCTTATTCTTGTTCAATAGATTGTTACACCTGTGGTCAGCAATGATGTGAGCATGATTAGATAGATTTGTCTGCACGCACACTCGTGCACGGGTGGGTGCGGGTGCGAGCGAGTTCGATCTTCAGTATGAATAATAAATACAAGTCTGAGTTGAGTCGCCTAGCTCATGTTTCCAGAATATTTCTGGTTCACACACCGGCACATAGGCCATGCTATGACTCCTCAATCACTCACATTATAAAAACCTATTACACTTCAAGCGCATTGAGGTTGGTACTCTTGCTGGTTAGCATTAATGCTAGTTTACATGCGGATCCAAGCAGCTATCATACCACATCCTATATTTCAAACTTCACTCATCCTATATTTCAATTTTCACTCTGTAAACAATGTAATCTACAATGTAAATCACCTATTTTACACGACCTATTTTACACGATCTGGGAACAGCCTTAGGGGTGCCCCCAACAGCGCTTATAAATCGCTGGCTGATCTGGAAGCTAAAAACAGTTAAAAAAACTAAAAAGCTAGATAATGGCAAGCATCTCAGAGACTTGGAAGATTTTGGGAGGCGTGTTTGCTGAGCTCTTGTAGACGCGCTAGCGCGATAAATTTTCTCGTTCTGATTAGCTTAATGCTCACACACTAGTGCGATAAAACAAAACAGATAAATTTTCATATGCTAGTGTGATATAAATTTCTGATTAGCATAATTGAGAAGGATAAGCTCGGTGCTACAGTGACGGTTGTCTCACTGAGTCACTAGGTCACGGGTTTAAAGCAGCATCTTCACATTTACGGGGAAGACTTGTCTTGGTTTATTCCTTAGACCCTACTCATGTGGGAGCCTTCGACACTGGGTCTGCCTTGATTAGCATGTGAGCTGAGCTCTTGCAGACTCTTGCTGACTAGCATTAATGCTAGTTCACAAGGAACTCTTGCTGTGTAATTACATGCAGACCCAAGTAGAACTCAGTTATGCTGTACTCTGTGACTTCGCATGCATGTTCCTTGGTGCCTAATTCTTTTTTCCTTTTTACATTACAGTCAGAAGCTGCAAAGAAACTTCCTTTCATATTGGTTATAAATTTGCAGGTACTTGCAATTTTGAGTTTGTTATGTTGTTTGAATTTATACCCTTCCTTTTGTGCTTATCAAACCATCATGCCATATTTCATTGAGAACCTGCCATCTCTTTTTCTGTGGATTGACATGATATGTAACTTTATTGACTCGGATAAACATGCAGGTGCCAGCGAAACCAAATTATAACTTGGTTATGTACTACGCTGCAGAGAGACCAGTGAACAAAGATTCGTTGTTGGGTAGATTCATTGATGGAACTGATGCATACCGAGATGCCAGATTTAAACTTATACCAAGCATTGTTGAGGTATGCATGTCTTAGCTGATGTACAGTATTACCATGCATGTGGTAATTTGTTCATGTCAACTTTTGCATGAAATTATGTCAGGGTTATTGGATGGTTAAGCGTGCTGTAGGAACAAAAGCTTGCCTTCTGGGCAAAGCAGTAACGTGCAATTATCTTCGCCAGGATAACTTTCTGGAGGTAAATTCATTATGAAAAAAATAATCAGCACCTTCCCTAAACCACCTTAGGAACCTCCCTTTATGTGTATCTGATGTAAAATTTGTAGATACCAGTTTTAGCAGAGGGAAGCTTGATGTTTAATATCAAACTACATCAGGATTTACCTATATCATATATTGATATTTCCTTTCTTTTTCTTTTGTTATTTAAGTCTTTCACCTGTTTTGTCTACTATAAATGAAATGTACTTTGCAGATAGATGTTGACATCGGTTCATCATCTGTTGCCCGGAGCATTATTGGTCTAGTATTGGGATATGTCACAAGCATAGTTGTTGATCTTGCTATTCTTATTGAGGTACTCCCCAATATCTCCCAGTACAATAAATATAATTTCAAAAACATATACTTTAATTGCATTCTCGTTTTCACATGGACATTCATGTCCACCACAATGGTACTTGCAAAACTACAGATCCGCTTTTTTGAACTTTGTTAAATATTTATTGAGCCTATAGTTTGACGAAAAAGTCCCGTATTAATGTATTATGCAAACATAACAATCCCGATCCGTGCTATTTTCAGAACTGCTCTGTGAATTTAGCAAGGAAATGACCTTTATATTGCTCTGCATTTCACTAGCATGAAGCGTGTTAACAGTTGTATCCTTTCCCTTGAACTCGCGGAGCACGTTTTTGTAACAGCTTTATCTGTGCAGGCCAAGGAAGAGAAAGAGCTCCCCGAGTACATTCTGGGCACTGTTCGTCTGAACCGTGTGAATCCCGACAGTGCTGTATCAATCTAATTACGTTTCTAGCCGATCTGTGCAAATTTACTCTTATCCTCTTTTATTCTGAGAGAAACAGCGTGGCATTTTGAAAATGTGAAATAGCATTACTATTTGCTGATCCCCAATCGAGGGTAACATATGTAAATTGGCATGAGGCATGACTACGTGACGCCTTTCGTAAATAGAATAAATCAATGGTTATGTAATATTAATATCCCATATACGCGTGTCATAATCTATGTGGCTTAAAAGTGGCATCAAGTAATCTAGTTTCCTGTGTTAACTTCTTATTCCTTAGGTAGTCAGACATTAAGTGAACAGTGGTCAACTTGCTCACCTGAGTTCTCTTCATTCAGCTGGTTAGCTTTTTTGAAAAGAAATTTGTGCCAAGAATCCTAAGAACTGCAATGTGGAAGGAACACGGACGTCTGAAAGAGGGAGGGGTGAATTAGGACTTCTAAAAGCTTTGCTAATCTAGGCTATAAATAAATTATTAGAATAAAATCTATGCAAATAAGTAAACTATAATATACAAATTAGTTTTTGTTTAAGTGTTGCTATCTCTATTGTAAAAGGTTTTTTTTTTTCAACCTAAGTTTTGATTCTATAAATACTAAGCTAGGAGTAAAAGGTTTTTTTTTCAACCTAAGTTTTGATTCTATAAATACTAAGCTAGGAATAGAGAGATTGAAACTTAAGTACTTAAAGTAAATGTAAATGCTAAAGAGCAAGTGTATTGCAAACTTTTATGGACGACGTGAGTATTTTTAACGAGGTATCTGAAACTACGTAAGGTCATAACTAATCGTTGTTGGTTTTTCTATGCAAAGGGTAGCTTATGCAAGGGCCAAGCACTATGGACGAGTAATTTCGTAGAGAGTCGCGGGCCTTCTCCGCGCGCAAGTGGTGCTTCGCTTTTGATTCCTCTTGGATGCTCCTCGCTATCTTCACTATCGAGCTTCCGGTTGAAACGACATGAGCCTCGTTTCTTTTGGTACACGGTGGCGACTGTATCACAAACAAGGTTGATACGGTCTCGCAAGAATCTCGCCCCACTCGGTATAATTACAATAGCTCATGCAGGAGCCGAGGAGTTTTGTGGGTTTATCTAAACTCACTCAACTAACTAGGAATCACCTAGAGCAAGCGCAATAGCAGTCTAACTAACCTAAACATTTAACAAAGCACCTACGCCGAGTGACTCTATTAAGCACTTGGATGTTTGTGCACTTGGAGATGTGTATAACCTTCAAAGCACCTATGCTGAGTCTTGGTATGTTGATTGGGCTGTCACATCTCCAAATGGTCGGTTGGGTCAAGTATATATAGGCCCCAACAAAAACTAGTCATTGGAGAGCTAGTTACTGCTCTCTACGGCGCACCTGTAAACCCTAAGTATGACATTAAGGGAGTTAATTAGTGCTTTTATTATTTGAGGAACAATATTAGAATATATTTGGAGTTGGGTTCTAATATTGAGACATGTCACTTTTAATAATGTTAAACAAATACATACACACACATATATATATATATATATATATACACACACGCTAGCCAATTGCCTGTGCTTTGCTATGGTTTTTATATATCATATAAATAGGTATTGAGATATTTATTTAAATATAATAATTGTTTATTTTTAAACACAAAGGTGCGTATGTTATATTGGTTAGCTCCAAATTTTTAGAGCAAGAGATGTAGGTTCGAGTGTTTGTTCTGCACTATTTTTTATATAATTGTAAAGACTAAAATTGGTAGAAGGGTGAAAGTCGCCTAGAGGGGGTGAATAGACGGAATCTGAAAATTATAAACTTAAGCACACACTATAAGCCAGGGTTAGCGTTAGAAATAAAATCGAGTCCGAAAGAGAGGGTGAAAACAAATCAAAAGCAAATGAAGCGGATGACACGGTGATTTATTTTACCGAGGTTCGGTTCTTGCAAACCTACTCCCCATTGAGGTGGTCACCAAGACCGGGTCTCTTTCAATCCTTTCCCTCTCTCAAACGGTCACCTAGACCGAGTGAGCTTTTCTCCTTAATCAAACGGGTCACTTAGACCCCTACAAGGACCACCACAACTTGGTGTCTCTTGCTTTGATTACAAATGTCTTGAGAACAAGAAAGAGGAAGAAGAAAAGCGATCCAAGCGACAAGAACTCAAATGAACACAAATGTCTCTCTCTCACAAGCCACTAAGTCTTTGGAATGAGATTGGGACTTGGAGAGGATTTGATCTTTTGTTTTGTGTCTTGGAGTGAAGTCTAGAGCTCTTGTATTGAATGCAATGGCTGAAAACTTGGATGCCTTGAAGTGTGGTGGTTGGGGGGTATTTATAGCCCCACCCACCAAAATGGCCGTTGGGGAGACTGTCTGTCGATGGGCGCATCAGACAGTCCAGTGCGCCACCGGACACTGTCCGGTGCGCCAGCCACGTCACCCCAACCGTTAGGGTTTGACCGTTGGAGCTCTGTTAGCCTGGGCCACCGAACAGTCCGGTGGTGCACCGGACAGTCACTGTTCACTGTCCGGTGCGCCTTCTAGCGCTGCTCTGACTTCTGCGCGAACTGTCAGTGCACTATTCACGCACTGTTCACCTTTTGCAGACGACCGTTGGCGCTGTAGCCGTTACTCCGCCGGCACACCAGACAGTCCGATGCTACACCGGACAGTCGGTGAATTATAGCGTAGTGGCAATTCCAGAAACCCGAAGGTGGCAAGTTTGAGTTGATCCACCCTGGTTGTAATACCCAAATATGTAAACAATGGAAATAGAGTTGATCTCAATGTCTGGTGACTATTACTTATCATCACATGTGACTGATAATGTTTAAAAATGAGAAAAACCTTTACTAAAACACAAAAAAACCATTGCATCATATTGGATTTTTGTTTGTGCATTTAAAATAATAATAATATAAATAAAAATAAGATAATAATGAGAATTTGGGATTTAGCCTAAATTTAAATTCTAAAAATTGGGAAAATAGAGAAGGAAAATATTATACAAAATAGAGAAAATAGAAAAGAAAATGCAAAACAGAAATAGGAAAAATCAAAAGTATGCGCTTGGGCCAACCTTCTCTCTTGCTCGGCCCATTTCTATTTTTCCATCCGCACGCATCCCATCTCCCCTTTTATTCCGCATAGCCCACTTTTCCCCTTCGCTTTTCCACTATGACACTGTCACTGGGTCCCGTCCGTCAGGGTCTTCTTCATTCCCCCGCATGACTCGCTCGCGCGCTGGCAGATCCTCAGCGTGTGGCGACTTCGCCCCCTGACGAGTGAGAGCCCAGCGCCGGGTCTTGAGCTGGTTCCGTCAATCACGCATCCCAGTTGGTGTTAGAGCCAGTCGCGCTACGTAGGTGCGCCGCGTCGGCTGCTGTCGCCGGTGGGTAGGCCCAGGTTCCCAACTCGCTCACCAGACGCGAATCGTGCCGCGGCGTGCGGATGGTGGAGACCAGAATCGTGGGATTCCGTTGATGCTCCACGACAACCACCCGTGTGGAGTCCGCCAACCACCACTTGCGCAACCAACCTTGACCGCGCCTCCAGCCAACCCTGCACCTTCACCGCGTGCAGCGGAAGCCTGGTGGGATCCTCAGCGATTTCGGCCACACCTCCAATTCTTGCGCAGCTCAGCCACACTGGTTGTTGGGGAATCGCCGTATCCGCCACGATGAAATCGGCCACGGCCGTTGCGCCCATGTCCCTTTATCTCGTGCCCACGCACCTCCATTCCAACCAATCTCTGCCGCTCGCTGCCCCGAAGAACCTCGTCGCGTCATGTTCCAGAGCGTCGCTAAGCAAGGAGAAAAGATACCGCCGCCGACGCCCATCGTCTTCGGGACCCCCCTGGGTATTCGGTGGGGTCATGGGTGATCACGGGCGCTTGCCAGAGATGTTTGTGACCTCCTCGGGCGATTTGGTTCAACCGAACCCTCGGCAATCGCTCGCCGGGGTTGGGGCTCCAACGCCGGACCGCCTGGTGTCGTGGCCAGGAGAAACCACTCTGAGATTTCCTATGAGAACCTTCTACACTGCTAAACCATGTCCCCAATTTCGTGTTGTGCCGTTTAATTTGAGTTCGGGGGTGTGGAGCACCTGATTGTGATTCCTCCGGCGAGGTCGCCGCCGTGGCCAACACGGTGGCCGTCGCGGCATTGGAAGGGAAGAGGAAATTAGGGCCCTGGCCGTAGGATTTTAGTTGGACGGTAGAGATGTTGTCCCGCATACCTGTTCACGTGAATGGATCAGTGCCTTTAGATCTTGATCGTGCGATTCAGAGTAAATCAATCCTCATAAAATCTAGGCCGTTCATTTATAATCCAAGGGATCCCGAGCCGTACCGGTTCAATTCTAATCAGAGCCGCGCGTGTCTGATCGAACGGCTCTGGTTGCTCCATACCCCTTCGCGGTGTATCATTTGCATACGAGCCCTTATGGTTTTACAGAATAAACCCGCAGTCCCCGACTGGGCCGGCTCTGTGTCTTGGACACATTTGCGCATTAAACCCCAGCTTTCCCTGTTTTTGTCGCCCAGTCCAGTAAATAGAAAACCCAGGAAAATAAATAGAAAAGAGATTTTTAATATAAAAATAAGTGCTAGAACTTGTGTAATTCATAGAAAATTCATATGATGTCCAAATTAGTTCATTCCAATTTCTATAATTATATAATATTATTGTTTATCACATAGTACCACTGTTTTGACATGAATGTTGCAATAAAATTTATATCCTATTTAATCTTGTACAAAACACATAAAACTTGCAAAAATTCATACCTTAAAATATATAACTCCAAATTGATTCATTCCAGTGGCTTTTATTTTGTTTAAATATTGTTTACCACCTGGTATCTTTGTCTAACCATGAAACTTGATTTAAAATTATCCACATGAATAACTCTATTCTAGGCATTAAATAACTTCAGAAAATCATAACTTAATAACCCTAACTCCGATCGTAGTAGTTCTCGAGCCCGCAATCTCGTATGACGCGTAGATCATTATTATGCAGTATATTCTTATGTTTGGTGTGATGTTAATTTTGTCTATATCATGTTTGTCTGTATTGCTACGTTTAGCGGTGAGGACGCGTGTCATCTGAAAGGCAAGTTGGTACCTGGAATCTCAAGTGCCAGGCAAGTTGTGCCCTTGATTCACTTTTGTTACCCAATAATGTTCTTTATAATCATTTACCATGCATAGGCTTAGTTTTGATGGGACCCAATAGGTCACCCTAGATTGTCCATCTCATTACCTTGTTTACCCCTGAATCACTTGGGTAGTTCTGCTATTGCTTTATTTGGTTTTGGGATTAATAACTTCATTATATCCATGTTCCAGTTATTTTGTCATTTTATTCATGTACATGTCAAGATCATTATATTATTGTTAATTGGAACATGTAGCTTAACTTGAGAAACACGTGCCACCACAAGGGAGGAATGGGACCCCTTGGCTGACTAATTAGGAAAGCTAGTGGAAGACTACCTTACCCGAAAGGGGCAAGGGCAGTAGAGGAGTTGCATGCAAGGAGGTTCTTGGGTTGATTTTGCTGCGATGGCGGTCAGACGATGGATTCTTGCAAGTGCTCTTCCCATAAACTATAGCGGGTTTTCGGAAGCTAGTGGAACTTTGTAAAGGCCTCGTAGTGGATCCCTAGCCATTCACCTTGGTAGTGTCTAAGGGCCTAGCTAACCCTGGCGACATGGGAAACACGACTTGTGGGTAAAGGGTACAACCTCTGCAGAGTGTAAAACTGGTATACTAGCCGAGCTCACGGTCATGAGCGGCTCAGGACTCTCCGATGATTAATTTATGGAACCTAAACTCAATTTGTCATTTGCATTTGCATGGGTTTATTATTAATTTTGTTTTATTATTCTTATTATGGTTTGGTATTTACTTACACTTAGTAATTGCTAATAAAATTTTGACCAACTTATTAAAAGCAATGCTCAGCTTCAACCTCTATTGTTGATCAGCCTTACACTTCATGAACTCCCCACCTTTGGTGAATTCATGTCACATTATTCCCCACAACTTGTTGAGCGATGAACATGTGTGAGCTCACCCTTGCTGTCTCACACCCCCCCACAGGTCAAGAACAGGTACCACTGGATGAGGCGCATGGTGGATGTTGCTCTGTGTTCGTGAGAGGTCTAGGTCGTCGTATCCCAGTTGACTTTCTGCGCCAAGGATGGATTTTAGATCCTATTATATTCATCTTTTATTTTTTGTAAGTCTTCCGCTATGTAATAAATACTCTGATTATATTGTGACATTTATCTCTATACACTCTGTTACTATATATGTTGTCTTCTTTGGCGCATGTATGAGATGCACCCGGCTTTGTCCGCTAAAACCGGGTGTTACAGAAGTGGTATCAGAGGAAATGTTGACTGTAGGACGAAACCTAGATAGAAATGGACAAACCCTTCACTACTTACCTTATTCTGATTCATTCTATACTTATCTCATCTTGGTCTTGTCTCACCTTCTGCTTTTCTATTCTGATTACTCTTATCTTTTCTACTCTAAGACAAGATGGATTTCACACCATGGAATCCTACCCCTATGACATTTCTAAGAGATGGGAAACCTAAGACAAAAAAATCAAAACTATTTTCTCTATTAAAAAAATGTTGGTTGATTGTTCTGATGAAAAATGCTTGATTTGCTTCTTTGATTGATTGAAACATTGTATTTGGGCATCTTAGCATGTACCACCATAAGGTAATGTATTAGCTTTAGTAGATAACACACTAATCTACTTAGCTAATAAATCCCCCGCAGTAACATTTCTCGTAATTACTCGCCTTGCCTACAATCCTTCCTTTCTTACCCTGTGTTCTAACCCAGATGGGCTACCCCTATAGTGTTAGAAGAGAGCACTATAGACGTGATCCTTGGTATGTCATGGTTAAGAAAGGCAAAGGCAGTATATACACTGTGCTAAGGGAACCGTAGAACTCACCAGTTCCAAAGAAGAAAGATTTGAAGTTGAAATTGCAGTAACTACCACCACTAGACTAGCGGCATTCTTAGTAGATGAGAAGTTTGTGGGTGACAACATCCGTGCAGTTAGGGATTTTCCGAATGTCTTTCCAGAGGAGTTACCAGGGATGCCACCAGATAGGGAAGTTGAGTTTGTGATTGATCTCTTACCTGGGACTGCTCCTATTTCTAAACGACCATACAGAATGTCCGTAGAAGAACTAAAGGAATTTAAGAAGCAATTAACAGAGTTACAAGAGGCACATTCGTTCGAATTCTTCACCTTGTGGAGCGCCGGTTCTATTTGTACAAAAGAAAGAAGGACCACAAGGGATGTGCGTGGATTATAGGTCCCTTAACGATGTACTGTGAAGAACAAGTGTCCATTACGCCGCATTGAGGATTTATTTAATCGTATGAGAGGTGCAAGGGTATTCTCGAAGATTGATCTCCGATCGGGTTACCATCAAATGAAGATTAGGCCATCGGATATTCCCAAGATGGATTTCTCGACCCGATATGGTTTATATGAGTTCATCGTTATGTCATTTGGACTAACTAATGCACCAGCCTATTTTATGGACCTGAAGAATAAGGTGTTCATGATCTGGATAGATTCGTCGTGGTTTTCATCGATGATATTCTTATTTATTTCAAGAGTGATAGTGATCATGAGGAACATCTGAGATTGGTGCTACAGAAACTATGAGATAATCAACTATACGCCAAGTACAGTAAGTGCGAGTTCTGGATTGACGAGGCGTCATTCCTTGGACATATCATTTCTAATGGAGGGATATTAGTGGATCCTGCTTAAGTCAAGGAGATAGTGGTGTGGAGCATACCCACTATAGTTACGGAAATTCGGAGTTTTTGGGACATGCAGGATATTATCGGAAATTTATCGAAGGATTTTTCTAAGGTCGCTAAGCGTATGACCTCACTTCTAGAGAAGGAAAGAGAGTTTAAGTGGGACGAGAAGTGCCAAGATAGCTTCGATCAATTATAGGAAAGGTTGGTGTCACCACCAGTGTTGGTTATGCCAGATCTGCAGAAGGGATTTGACATTTATTGTGATGCATGTGGCCAAGGCTTGAGATATGTGCTCATGCAAGAAGGACATGTGATCGCCTATGTGTCTCGTCAGTTGCGGAAACAAGAGTTAAACTACCCCACTCATGACTTAGAACTGGCAGCCGTTGTGCATGCGCTTAAGATTTGGAGACATTATATCATGGGAACCAAGTGTCAAGTATACACAGATCATAAGAGTTTGAAGTATATATTCACTCAGAAGGACCTCAATCTTAGGCAACGCCGTTGGTTGGAGCTTATTAAGGATTATGCTTTGGAGATTCACTATCACCCAGGCAAGGCAAATTTGGTTACAGATGCCTTGAGTCGAAAGGAGCATGTTCATTCAGCTGTTGTTGCCCAGCTATCCGATGAAATTGTTGAGGATTTCAGGAGACTTAACCTGGGGATAGTTGCTCACACTGAAGGATTTATTATTGATGTGGAACCTACCTTGGAGCAAGAAATCCATAGAAGGACAAGTTGGTGATGCTAAGATAAAAGAGATTAAGAATCTGATTACTGAAGGTCGAGGTCCAAAATTCACGGAGGATGAGCAAGGCACCGTATGGTTCAAGGACAAGATATGTGTCCCTGAGATAGATAGCCTTCGTGAGACTATTTTAAAGGAGGCCCACGACTCGGATTATTCTATTCATCCTGGTAGTACCAAGATGTATCAGGATTTGAAGCAGAAATACTGGTGGTATGGATTGAAGAGAGATGTGGCTGCACATGTGGCTATGTGCGATGTGTGTCAAAGAGTTAAGGCTGAACACCAGAGGCCAGCCAGACTATTGCATCCGCTTAAGATATCCGAGTGGAAATGGGAAGAAATTGGTATGGATTTCATCGTTGGACTACCCCGCACTCCAGCAGGATACGACTCTATTTGGGTAATTGTGGACAGATTGACAAAAGTGGCTCATTTCATACCTGTGAGGACTAATTACACGAGAGCCAAGCTAGCAGAATTGTATATGACTTGGATCATTTGTCTACATGGAGTACCGAAGAAGATCGTTTCGGATAGAGGATCACAGTTTACCTCCATATTTTGGAAAAGTTTTCATGAGAATATGGATACGAAGTTGAAATTTAGTTGGCCTACCACCCTCAGACTGATGGACAGACTGAAAGGACTAATCAAGTTTTGGAATATATGTTGAGAGCTTGTGCCCTTCAGCATGGAGGAAGTTGGGACAAGAGTCTACCTTATGCTGAGTCCTCATATAATAATAGTTACCAGGCTAGTCTAAAGATGTCACTGTTCGAGACTCTATATGGCGGGAAATGTAGGACTCCTCTATTTTTGGACCAGACTAGAGGAAGACAGTTCTTTGGACCTAAACTTATTCAAGAGGCAGAAGAACAAGTTCATATAATTCGGGAGAATTTGAGGGTAGCTCAGACCAGATAAAGGAGCTACGCAGATAATAGAAGAAGACCACTAGAATTTGAGGAAAGAGATCATGTGTACCTCAAGGTGTCACCACTTCGTGGAATGAGGAGATTCAAGGTTAAGGGCAAATTGTCCCCTCGCTATATTGGACCATTCTGAGTTTTTAGGCGAGTTGGAGAGATGGCCTATCAACTCAAGCTACCTGATAATCTATCTTATGTGCATTCCATGTGTCTCAACTTAAGAATGAGAGCACCTAGAGGGGGGGGGGGGGTGAATAGGTGATCCTGTGAAACTTAAAACTTAAGCCACAAAAACTTGTTATGTGTTAGCACAATAATTGCCAAGTGGCTAAAAGAGAAGTCTCAACAAAACACAATACCACAAGAGATTGATCACAGAGTTGACACAGTGGTTTATCCCGTGGTTCGGCCAAGACCAACGCTTGCCTACTCCACGTTGTGGCGTCCCAACGGACGAGGGTTGCAATCAACCCCTCTCAAGCGGTCCAAAGACCCACTTGAATACCACGGTGTTTTGCTTTGCTTTTCACTATCCTGTTTGCAAGGAATCTCCACAAATTGGAGTCTCTTGCCCTTACAAGTATATGATCACAAGAAGCACAGAGTAAGGGAGGGTAGCAACACACACAAATCCACAGCAAAAGCGCACACACACGGCCAAGAATCGAGCTCACAAGACTATCACAGAGTTCTCACTTAGAACAGAGCTCGAATCACTTAGAAACACAAACGAATGCGCAGAGACTTAGTGTGGATGATCAAGAATGCTCAAAGGTTGCTTGTGTATCTCCTCCATGCGCCTAGGGGCTCCTTTTATAGCCCCAAGGCAGCTAGGAGCCGTTGAGAGCAAATCCGGAAGGCCATCCTTGCCTTCTGTCGTCGGGGGCACCGGACAGTCCGGTGCACACCGGACAGTGTCCGGTGCCCGATTTGTTTCCATAACAGGCGCTTCCGACCGTTGCCGACCGTTAGAAGATCTGGAGCCGTTGGCGCACCGGACAGTCCGGTGCCTTCTTCCGACCGTTGGCTCCGCCACGTGTCCCGCGCAGATTGCGCGGCCGACCGTTGGCCCGGCTGACCGTTGGCTCACCGGACAGTCCGGTGCACACCGGACAGTCCGGTGAATTTTAGCCGTACGCCGTCGGCCAATTTCCCGAGAGCGGCCAGTTCGCGCCGAGTCGGCCTGGCGCACCGGACACTGTCCGGTGCACACCGGACAGTCCGGTGCTCCAGACCGAGCTGAGTCTTGGCACCACACAGCCAAGTCTTTTCTCCTCTTCTCTTTTCTTCTTCTTTCTGTTTCTAACACTTAGACAAATATATTAGTACATAAAACCAATGTACTAAGGCTTAGAAACATACCTTTACTTCATGATTTGCACCTTGTTCATCCATGTACACAAATTCACAATTAAGCACATGTGTTGGCACTCAATCACCAAAATACTTAGAAATGGCCCAAGGGCACATTTCCCTTTCAATCTCCCCCTTTTTGGTGATTTATGCCAACACAACATAAAGCATCTAGAACAAGTGCGAACTCACTTCAAATAAAACTTAAATTTATTTTGAATCAATTTTGGCATATATGGATCATCCTTTGCCACCACTTGGTTTATTTTTGCAAATCAAACTCAAATCTCTATCTCTAAGTTAAACACACATGTTGAAGCATAAAGAGAGTCATTCCAAAAGAGATTGATCAAAGATTTCAAAAACTCCCCCTTTTTCCCATAATCAATACTTCTCCCCACAAGAAGCCAACTTTTGACAAGAGAGACAACATAAGAATTTTGACAAACCAAAAACTCTATTCTACTATTTTCAAAATCTCTCAAGTGGTAGCTGATCCATTTATTGCTTTGGCCTTTATTTTCTCCCCCTTTGGCATCAAGCACCAAAACGGGATCAATTTTGGCCCTTTAACCCCATTGCCTCACCAAAATCTTCAATTAAGAGCAAATGGCAATAAGAGTTAATGAGATGGACTTGGAATAAGTTACCCTCTCATCGGAGTGCAGTGGAAGTCTTGCATGGTCCAAGTCCACCTTTTCCCTTTCAATTCTTCATTGAGACTAAATCAAACAAACTCAAACATATGGTTAGTCTCAAAGGGTCAAGTTGTAACACATCTCCCCCTAAACATGTGCATCACTTTGCAACGGACTTGTGAGGTCCAGGGAGTGTTTGTACAACTTGAGCACCATAATAAGCAACAAAATTGCAGAATGAACATGATCAACGGCATAAATACATGTATGCTACAATTCAATCCAAGTTCCGCGAATCTAAGACATTTAGCTCACTACGCAGCCTGCAAAAGGTCTTCTCATCTAAAGGCTTGGTAAAGATATCGGCTAGCTGGTTCTCGGTGCTAACATAAAACACTTCGATATCTCCCTTTTGCTGGTGGTCTCTCAAAAAGTGATGACGGATGTCAATGTGCTTTGTGCGGCTGTGCTCAACAGGATTTTTCGCTATTCAGATAGCACTCTCATTATCACATAGGAGTGGGACTTTGCTCAGATTGTAGCCAAAGTCCCTTAGGGTTTGCCTCATCCAAAGTAGTTGCGCGCAACACTGACCTGCGGCAACATACTCGGCCTCAGCGGTGGATAGGGCAACGGAGGTTTGTTTCTTAGAGTTCCAAGACACCAGGGACCTTCCTAAGAATTGGCACGTCCCTGATGTACTCTTCCTATCGACCTTACATCCAGCATAGTCGGAATCTGAGTACCCAATCAAGTCAAAGTTAGACCCCTTTGGATACCAGATCCCGAAGCAAGGCGTAGCGACTAAATATCTAAGAATTCGCTTCACCGCCACCAAGTGACACTCCTTAGGATCGGATTGAAATCTAGCACACATGCATACGCTAAGCATAATATCCGGTCTACTAGCACATAAATAAAGTAAAGACCCTATCATTGACCGGTATGCTTTTTGATCAACGGACTTACCTCCTTTGTTGAGGTCGGTGTGTCCGTCGGTTCCCATCGGAGTCTTTGCGGGCTTGGCGTCCTTCATCCCAAACCGCTTTAGCAGATCTTGCGTGTACTTCGTTTGGGAGATGAAGGTGCCGTCCTTGAGTTGCTTCACTTGGAACCCAAGGAAGTAGTTCAACTCGCCCATCATCGACATCTCGAATTTCTGCGTCATCACCCTGCTAAACTCTTCACAAGACTTTTGATTAGTAGAACCAAATATTATGTCATCGACATAAATTTGGCATACAAACAAATCACCATCACATGTCTTTGTAAAAAGAGTTGGATCGGCTTTCCCAACCTTGAAAGCATTAGCAAGTAAGAAATCTCTAAGGCATTCATACCATGCTCTTGGGGCTTGCTTAAGCCCATAGAGCGCCTTAGAGAGCTTACATACGTGGTCGGGGTACCGCTCATCCTCGAAGCCAGGGGGTTGCTCCACGTACACCTCCTCCTTTATTGGCCCGTTGAGGAAAGCGCTCTTCACATCCATTTGGTACAACCTGAAAGAATGGTGAGCGGCATATGCTAGCAAGATACGAATGGACTCTAGCCTAGCCACAGGAGCAAAAGTCTCCTCAAAGTCCAAACCTGCGACTTGGGCATAACCTTTTGCCACAAGTCGAGCCTTGTTCCTTGTCACCACTCCGTGCTCGTCTTGTTTGTTGCGGAACACCCACTTGGTTCCCACAACATTTTGCTTGGGACGAGGCACCAGCGTCCAAACTTCATTGCGCTTGAAGTTGTTAAGTTCCTCCTGCATGGCCAACACCCAATCCGGATCTAGCAAGGCCTCCTCTACCCTGAAAGGCTCAATAGAGGATACAAACGAGTAATGTTCACAAAAATTAACTAGTCGAGACCGAGTAGTTACTCCTTTGCTAATGTCACCCAGAATTTGGTCGACGGGATGATCCCTTTGAATCATCGCTCGAACTTGGGTTGGAGGTGCCGGTTGCGCTTCTTCCTCCATCACATGATCATCTTGTGCTCCCCCTTGATCACACGCCTCCTTTTGATGAACCTGTTCATCGTCTTGAGTTGGGGGTTGCACCGTCGTTGAGGAAGAAGGTTGATCTCGTTCATCTTGTTCCTGTGGCCGAACGTCTCCAATCGCCATGGTTCGTATAGCGGCCGTTGGAACATCTTCTTCATCTACATCATCACAATCAACAACTTGCTCTCTTGGAGAGCCATTAGTCTCATCAAATACAACGTCGCTAGAGACTTCAACCAAACCCGAAGATTTGTTGAAGACCCTATACGCCTTTGTATTTGAATCATAACCTAATAAAAACCCTTCTACAGCTTTGGGAGCAAACTTAGAATTTCTACCCTTCTTCACTAGAATGTAGCACTTGCTCCCAAATACACGAAAGTATGATACATTGGGTTTGTTACCGGTTAGTAGCTCATATGACGTCTTCTTGAGGAGGCGGTGAAGGTAGACCCTGTTGATGGCGTGGCAAGCCGTGTTCACGGCTTCCGACCAAAAGCACTCGGGGGTCTTGAACTCTCCAAGCATCGTCCTCGCCATATCGATTAGCGTCCTGTTCTTCCTCTCTACCACACCATTTTGCTGTGGTGTGTAGGGAGCGGAGAACTCGTGCTTGATCCCTTCCTCCTCAAGAAACTCCTCCACTTGAAGGTTCTTGAACTCGGACCCGTTGTCGCTCCTTATCTTCTTCACCTTGAGCTCAAACTCATTTTGAGCTCTCCTGAGGAAGCGCTTGATGGTCCCTTGGGTTTCAGACTTATCCTGCAAAAAGAACACCCAAGTGAAGCGGGAAAAGTCATCAACAATAACTAAACCATACTTACTTCCTCCTATGCTTAGATAGGCGACGGGTCCGAAGAGGTCCATATGCAGCAGCTCCAGAGGTCTTGACGTGGTCATCACATTCTTGCTGTGATGTGCTCCTCCAACTTGTTTACCTGCCTGACAAGCTGCACAAGGTCTATCTTTTTCGAAATAAACATTGGTTAGACCTATCACGTGTTCTCCCTTTAGAAGCTTGTGGAGATTCTTCATCCCCACATGTGCTAAGCGGCGATGCCACAGCCAGCCCATGCAAGTCTTAGCCATTAAGCATGCATCTAGACCGGCCTCTTCTTTTGCAAAATCTACTAAGTAAAGCTTGCCGTCTAGTACACCCTTAAAAGCTAGTGAACCATCACATCTTCTAAAGACAGACACATCTACATTTGTAAATAAACAATTATATCCCATTTGACATAATTGACTAACAGATAGCAAATTATATCCAAGACTCTCCACTAGGAATACATTTGATATAGAATGCTCATTAGAAATTGCAATTTTACCTAACCCTTTTACCTTGCCTTGATTCCCATCACCGAATATAATTGAATCTTGGGAATCCTTATTCTTGACGTAGGAGGTGAACATCTTCTTCTCCCCCGTCATATGGTTTGTGCATCCGCTGTCGATAATCCAGCTTGAACCCCCGGATGCATAAACCTGCAAGGCAAATTTAGGCTTGGGTCTTAGGTACCCAACTCATGTTGGGTCCTGCAAGGTTAGCACAAATATCTTTAGGGACCCAAATGCAAGATTTATCTCCCTTGCATCTAGCCCCTAATTTCCTAGCAACTACCTTCTTCCCCTTTTCTACAAATAGCAAAGGGAGTATTGCAAGCATAATAAATGGTAGAAGGTTTGTTTACAACTTTTCTAGGAACATGAGCAAAATTTCTCCTAGGCATATGCGCAACATTTCTCCTACTCATATCTCTATCATGCTGATAAGAAGAACTAGAAGCAAACATGGCATGAGAATCATAAACATGTGAATCAAAGTCATTTCTAGCATTTCTCCTATCATGGTACAAGAAAGCATGGTTCCTTTTAGCACTACTAGCCATAGGGGCCTTCCCTTTCTCCTTGACGAAGACGGGAGCCTTATGGCTTGTTAAGTTCTTGGCTTCCCTCTTGAAGCCAAGCCCATCCTTAATTGAGGGGTGTCTACCAACCGTGTAGGCATCCCTTGCAAATTTTATTTTATCAACTTCATTCTTGCTAGTCTTAAGTTGGGCATTAAGACTAGCCACTTCATCATTTAGTTTTGAAATTGACACTAAGTGTTCACTACAAGCATTAACATCAAAATCTTTACACCTAGTACAAATTTCAACATGTTCAACACAGGAATTAGATTTATATGCTACTTCTAATTTAGCACTTAAATCATTGTTAACACCTTGTAAGGTAGAAATGGTTTCATGACAGGTAGATAGTTCACTAGAAAGCATTTCATTTCTTTTAATTTCTAGAGCAAGAGAATTTTGTGCACTAACAAATTTATCATGCTCCTCATATAAAAGATCCTCTTGTTTTTCTAGTAATCTATTCTTGTCATTTAAAGCATCAATCAACTCATTAATCTTATTAATTTTAGATCTATCTAAGCCTTTGAACAAGCAAGAATAATCTATGTCATCATCATCACTAGACTCACTATCACTAGAAGAAGCATAAGTGGAGTCTTGAGTACTCACCTTCTTCTCCCTTGCCATAAGGCAAGTGAGACGCTCGTTGGGGAAGAGAGCCGATTTGTTGAAGGCAGTGGCGGCGAGTCCTTCGTTGTCGGAGTCGGAGGAGGAGCAATCCGAGTCCCACTCCTTTCCTAGATGCGCCTCACCCTTTGCCTTCTTGTATTGCTTCTTCTTCTCTCTTTTGTTCCCCTTTTCCTGGTCACTTTCATTATCGGGACAGTTAGCGATAAAATGACCAAGCTTACCGCATTTGAAGCATGAGCGCTTCCCCTTGGTCTTGGTCTTGCTTGGCTGCCCCTTGCGACCATTTAGCGCCGTCTTGAATCGCTTGATGATGAGAGCCATCTCTTCATCATTGAGTCCGGCCGCCTCAATCTGTGCCACCTTGCTGGGTAGCGCCTCCTTGCTTCGTGTTGCCTTGAGAGCAAGGGGTTGCAGCTCGTTGATCGGACCGTTCAACGCTTCGTCGACGTATCTTGCCTCCTTGATCATCATCCGCCCGCTTACGAATTTTCCAAGCACTTCCTCGAGCGTCATCATCGTGTACCTGGGATTCTCACGAATATTGTTCACGAGATGAGGATCAAGTACGGTAAAGGACCTGAGCATTAGGCGGACGACGTCGTGGTCCGTCCATCGCGTGCTCCCGTAGCTTCTTATCTTGTTGATAAGGGTCTTGAGCCGGTTGTACGTTTGCGTTGGCTCCTCGCCCCTTATCATCGCGAACCGTCCAAGCTCTCCCTCCACCAACTCCATCTTGGTGAGCAAGGTGACGTCGTTCCCCTCATGAGAAATCTTGAGGGTGTCCCAGATTTGCTTGGCGTTGTCCAAGCCGCTCACTTTATGGTATTCATCCCTGCACAAGGAAGCTAGAAGAACAGTAGTAGCTTGTGCATTCTTATGAATTTGTTCATTAATGAACATGGGACTATCCGAACTATCAAAGTGCATCCCACTCTCTACAATCTCCCATATACTAGGATGGAGAGAGAATAGGTGACTACGCATTTTGTGGCTCCAAAATCCGTAGTCCTCTCCATCAAAGTGTGGGGGCTTGCCGAGTGGAATGGAGAGCAAATGTGAATGTGAACTTTGCGGAATACGAGAGTAATCAAAAGAAAAGTTCGAATTAACCGGTTTTCTCCTCTCGTAGTCGTTGTGGTCCTCATCCTTTTGGGAAGAAGTAGACTCGTCGCTGTCGTAGTAGACGATCTCCTTGATGCGCCTTGTCTTCTTCTTCTTCCCTTCCTTCCGTCTTTGGCCCGAGCCGGAGTCGGTAGGCTTATCGTCCTTCGGCTCGTTGACGAAGGATTCCTTTTCTTTGTCATTGATCACAATACCCTTCCCCTTAGGATCCATCTCTTCGGGCGGTTAGTCCCTTTGTGAAGAGAACGGCTCCGATACCAATTGAGAGCACCTAGAGGGGGGGTGAATAGGTGATCCTGTGAAACTTAAAACTTAAGCCACAAAAACTTGTTATGTGTTAGCACAATAATTGCCAAGTGGCTAAAAGAGAAGTCTCAACAAAACACAATACCACAAGAGATTGATCACAGAGTTGACACAGTGGTTTATCCCGTGGTTCGGCCAAGACCAACGCTTGCCTACTCCACGTTGTGGCGTCCCAACGGACGAGGGTTGCAATCAACCCCTCTCAAGCGGTCCAAAGACCCACTTGAATACCACGGTGTTTTGCTTTGCTTTTCACTATCCCGTTTGCAAGGAATCTCCACAAATTGGAGTCTCTTGCCCTTACAAGTATATGATCACAAGAAGCACAGAGTAAGGGAGGGTAGCAACACACACAAATCCACAGCAAAAGCGCACACACACGGCCAAGAATCGAGCTCACAAGACTATCACAGAGTTCTCACTTAGAACAGAGCTCGAATCACTTAGAAACACAAACGAATGCGCAGAGACTTAGTGTGGATGATCAAGAATGCTCAAAGGTTGCTTGTGTATCTCCTCCATGCGCCTAGGGGCTCCTTTTATAGCCCCAAGGCAGCTAGGAGCCGTTGAGAGCAAATCCGGAAGGCCATCCTTGCCTTCTGTCGTCGGGGGCACCGGACAGTCCGGTGCACACCGGACAGTGTCCGGTGCCCGATTTGTTTCCATAACAGGCGCTTCCGACCGTTGCCGACCGTTAGAAGATCTGGAGCCGTTGGCGCACCGGACATGTCCGGTGCACACCGGACAGTCCGGTGCCTTCTTCCGACCGTTGGCTCCGCCACGTGTCCCGCGCAGATTGCGCGGCCGACCGTTGGCCCGGCTGACCGTTGGCTCACCGGACAGTCCGGTGCACACCGGACAGTCCGGTGAATTTTAGCCGTACGCCGTCGGCCAATTTCCTGAGAGCGGCCAGTTCGCGCCGAGTCGGCCTGGCGCACCGGACACTGCCCGGTGCACACCGGACAGTCCGGTGCTCCAGACCGAGCTGAGTCTTGGCACCACACAGCCAAGTCTTTTCTCCTCTTCTCTTTTCTTCTTCTTTCTGTTTCTAACACTTAGACAAATATATTAGTACATAAAACCAATGTACTAAGGCTTAGAAACATACCTTTACTTCATGATTTGCACCTTGTTCATCCATGTACACAAATTCACAATTAAGCACATGTGTTGGCACTCAATCACCAAAATACTTAGAAATGGCCCAAGGGCACATTTCCCTTTCAAAGAAGTGTCTCCATGTCCCTGAGAAACAGTTACCAATGGAAGAGCTCAGTGTTCGGAGCGATTTGACTTATACGGAGTGCCCTATCAAGATTCTTGACACTTCGACACAAGTTACAAGAAATAAAGTGATAAAAATGTGCAAAATGCAATGGAACCATCATGGAGAAGATGAAGCTACATAGGAAAGAGAAGACGAGTTTCGCATAGATTTTCCCCATCTTTTTCCCTCGTTCCTCCTAAATCTCGAGGACGAGATTATTTTTAAGGGGGGTAGGATTTGTAATACCCAAATATGTAAACAATGGAAATAGAGTTGATCTCAATGTCTGGTGACTATTACTCATCATCACATGTGACTGATAATGTTTAAAAATGAGAAAAACCTTTACTAAAACACAAATAAACCATTGCATCATATTGGATTTTTGTTTGTGCATTTAAAACAATAATAATATGAATAAAAATAAGATAATAATGAGAATTTGGGATTTAGCCTAAATTTAAATTCTAAAAATTGGGAAAACAGAGAAGGAAAATATTATACAAAATAGAGAAAATAGAAAAGAAAATGCAAAACAGAAATAGGAAAAATCAAAAGTATGCGCTTGGGCCAACCTTCTCTCCTGCTCGGCCCATTTCTATTTTTCCATCCGCACGCGGCCCATCTCCCCTTTTATTCCGCACAGCCCACTTTTCCCCTTCGCTTTTCCACTATGACACTGTCACTGGGTCCCGTCCGTCAGGGTCTTCTTCATTCCCCCGCATGACTCGCTCGCGCGCTGGCAGATCCTCAGCGCGTGGCGACTTCGCCCCCTGACGAGTGAGAGCCCAGCGCTGGGTCTTCAGCTGGTTCCGTCAATCACGCATCCTAGTTGGTGTTGGATCCAGTCGTGCTACGCAGGTGCGCCGCGTCGGCTGCTGTCGCTGGTGGGTAGGCCCAGGTTCCCAACTCGCTCACCAGACGCGAATCGCGCCGTGGCGTGCGGATGGTGGAGACCGGAATCGTGGGATTCCGTTGATGCTCCACGGCAACCACCCGCGTGGAGTTCGCCAGCCACCACTTGCGCAACCAACCTTGACCGCGCCTCCAGCCAACCCTGCACCTTCACCACGTGCAGCGGAAGCCTGGTGGGATCCTCAGCGATTTCGGCCACACCTCCAATTCTTGCGCAGCTCAGCCACACTGGTTGTTGGGGAATCGCCGTATCCGCCACGATGAAATCGGTCGCGGCCGTTGCGCCCATGTCCCTTTATCTCGTGCCCACGCACCTCCATTCCAACCAATCTCTGCCACTCACTGCCCCGAAGAACCTCGTCGCGTCATGTTCCAGAGCGTCGCTAAGCAAGGAGAAAAGATACCGCCGCCGGCGCCCATCGTCTTCGGGACCCCCCTGGGTATTTGGTGGGGGTCACGGGTGATCGCGGGCGCTCGCCAGAGCTGTTTGTGGCCTCCTCGGGCGATTTGGTTCAACCAAACCCTCGGCAATCGCTCGCCGGGGTTGGGGCTCCAACGCCGGACCGCTTGGTGTCGTGGCCAGGAGAAACCACTCCGAGATTTCCTGTGAGAACCTTCTACACTGCTAAACCATGTCCCCAATTTCGTGTTGTGCCGTTTAATTTGAGTTCGGGGGTGTGGAGCGCCGGATTGTGATTCCTCCGGCGAGGTCGCCGCCGTGGCCAACACGGTGGCCATCGCGGCGTTGGAAGGGAAGAGGAAATTAGGGCCCTGGCCGTAGGATTTTAGTTGGACGGTAGAGATGTTGTTCGCATACCCGTTCACGTGAATGGATCAGTGCCTTTAGATCTTGATCGTGCGGTTCAGAGTAAATCAATCCTCATAAAATCTAGGCCATTCATTTATAATCCAAGGGATCCCGAGCCGTACCGGTTCGATTCTAATCAGAGCCGCACGTGTCTGATCGAACGGCTCTGGTTGCTCCATACCCCTTCGCGGTGTATCATTTGCATACGAGCCCTTATGGTTTTACAGAATAAACCCACAGTCCCCGACTGGGCCGGCTCTGTGTCTTGGACACATTTGCGCATTAAACCCCAGCTTTCCCTATTTTTGTCGCCCAGTCCAGTAAATAGAAAACCCAGGAAAATAAATAGAAAAGAGATTTTTAATATAAAAATAAGTGCTAGAACTTGTGTAATTCATAGAAAATTCATATGATGTCCAAATTAGTTCATTCCAATTTCTGTAATTATATAATATTATTGTTTATCACATAGTACCACTGTTTTGACATGAATGTTGCAATAAAATTTATATCCTATTTAATCTTGTACAAAACACATAAAACCTGCAAAAATTCATACCTTAAAATATATAACTCTAAATTGATTCATTCCAGTGGCTTTTATTTTGTTTAAATATTGTTTACCACCTGGTATCTTTGTCTAACCATGAAACTTGATTTAAAATTATCCATATGAATAACTCTATTCTAGGCATTAAATAACTTCAGAAAATCATAACTTAATAACCCTAACTCCGATCGTAGTAGTTCTCGAGCCCGCAATCTCGTATGACGCGTAGATCATTATTATGCAGTATATTCTTATGTTTGGTGTGATGTTAATTTTGTCTATATCATGTTTGTCTGTATTGCTACGTTTAGCGGTGAGGACGCGTGTCATCTGAAAGGCAAGTTGGTACCTGGAATCTCAAGTGCCAGGCAAGTTGTGCCCTTGATTCACTTTTGTTACCCAATAATGTTCTTTATAATCATTTACCATGCATAGGCTTAATTTTGATGGGACCCAATAGGTCACCCTAGATTGTCCATCTCATTACCTTGTTTACCCCTGAATCACTTGGGTAGTTCTGCTATTGCTTTATTTGGTTTTGGGATTAATACTTCATTATATCCATGTTCTAGTTATTTTGTCATTTTATTCATGTACATGTCAAGATCATTATATTATTGTTAATTGGAACATGGAGCTTAACTTGGGAAACACGTGCCACCACAAGGGAGGAATGGGACCCCTTGGCTGACTAATTAGGAAAGCTAGTGGAAAACTACCTTACCCGAAAGGGGCAAGGGCAGTAGGGGAGTTGCATGCAAGGAGGTTCTCGGGTTGATTTTGCTGCGATGGCGGTCAGACGAGGGATTCTTGCAAGTGCTCTTCCCATAAACTATAGCGGGTTTTCGGAAGCTAGTGGAACTTTGTAAAGGCCTCGTAGTGGATCCCTAGCCATTCACCTTGGTAGTGTCTAAGGGCCTAGCTAACCCTGGCGACATGGGAAACACGACTTGTGGGTAAAGGGTACAACCTCTGCAGAGTGTAAAACTGGTATACTAGCCGAGCTCACGGTCATGAGCGGCTCAGGACTCTCCGATGATTAATTTATGGAACCTAAACTCAATTTGTCATTTGCATTTGTATGGGTTTATTATTAATTTTGTTCTATTATTCTTATTATGGTTTGGTATTTACTTACACTTAGTAATTGCTAATAAAATTTTGACCAACTTATTAAAAGCAATGCTCAGCTTCAACCTCTATTGTTGATCAGCCTTACACTTCATGAACTCCCCACCTTTGGTGAATTCATGTCACATTATTCCCCACAACTTGTTGAGCGATGAACATGTGTGAGCTCACCCTTGCTGTCTCACACCCCCCACAGGTCAAGAACAGGTACCACTGGATGAGGCGCATGGTGGATGTTGCTCTGTGTTCGTGAGAGGTCTAGGTCGTCGTCTCCCAGTTGACTTTCTACGCCAAGGATGGATTTTAGATCCTGTTATATTCATCTTTTATTTTTTTATAAGTCTTCCGCTATGTAATAAATACTCTGATTATATTGTGACATTTATCTCTATACACTCTGTTACTATATATGTTGTCTTCTTTGGCGCATGTATGAGATGCACCCGGCTTTGTCCGCTAAAACCGGGTGTTACACTGGTGCACCGGACACTGTCCGGTGGTGCATCGGATACTGTCTGGTGGCACACCGGACAGTCCGGTGCGCCAGACCAGGGCTGCCTTCGGTTTCTTTTGCTCCTTTTGTTTTGAACCCTAACTTGTTCTTTTATTGGTTTGTGTTGAACCTATGGCACCTGTAGAACATATAATCTAGAGCAAACTAGTTAGTCCAATTGTTTGTGTTGGGCAATTCAACCACCAAAATCATTTAGGAAAAGGTTTGACCCTATTTCCCTTTTAATCACCCCCTTTTTGGTGATTGATGCCAACACAAACCAAATCAAATATATAAGTACAGAATTGAACTAGTTTGCATAATGTAAGTGCATAGATTGCTTGGAATTGAACCAATATATTATTTCTACTAGATATGCATGGATTGCTTTCTTCTTATTTAACATTTTGGACCACGCTTGCACCACTAGTTTTGTTTTTGCAAATTCTTTGGAAAATTCTTTTCAAAAACCTTTTGCAAATAGTCAAAGGTATATGAATAGGATTTAAAGAAGCATTTTCAAGATTTTGAAATTTTCTCCCCCTGTTTCAAATGTTTTTCCTTTGACTAAACAAAACTCCCCCTTAATGAAATTCTCCTCTTAGTGTTCAAGAGGGTTTTACCAATTGAGATAGAATTTCTTAGAGGAATGCTAATTTCAAAGATACCAATTAAAAAACATTTAAACACTCAAACTTTTTTCAAAATTTTTTGAAATTGGCAGTGGTGAGGTCCTTTTGCTTTGGGCTAATACTTTCTCTCCCTTTGGCATTAATCCCCAAAAACGGATACTTTGAGCGAAATATGAGCCCTTAGTAACTTCTCTCCCCCTTTGGCAAACAATATATGAGTGAAAGATTATACCAATGTGGAGAGATGGCGGAATACCGGCAAAGAGTAGATAATACCGATGGAGTTGAGTGGAAGCATCGTCTTTGCCGAATACTCCATTTCCCTTTCAATGCTATGACTAAGCATGAGAATACACTTGAAAACACATTAGTCATAGACATAAAAGAGGTATGATCAAAGGTATATAAATGAGCTATATGTGCAAAGTATCAATCAAAGTTCTGAGAATCAAGAATGTTTAGCTCATTCCTAAGTTTGGTAAAGGTTTTCTCATCTAGTGGTTTGGTAAAGATATCGGCTAGTTGTTCTTTGGTGTTAATATAGGCTCTCTCGATATCCCCCCTTTGTTGGTGATCTCTCAAAAAGTGATACCGAATGGCTATGTGCTTAGTGCGGCTGCGTTCAACGGGATTATCCGCCATGCGGATTGCACTCTCATTATCATATAGGAGAGGGACTTTGCTAAATTTGTAGCCATAGTCCCTGAGGGTTTGCCTCATCCAAAGCAATTGCGCGCAACAATGGCCTGCGGCAATATACTTGGCTTCGGCGGTAGAAAGAGCTACTGAGTTTTGTTTCTTTGAAGCCCAAGACACCAGGGATCTCCCCAGAAAGTGACAAGTCCCTGATGTGCTCTTCCTATCAATTTTACACCCTACCCAATCAACATCTGAATATCCTAATAAATCAAAAGAGGATCCCTTAGGGTACCAAAGGCCAAACTTAGGAGTATAAACTAAATATCTCAAGATTCTTTTCAAGGCCCTAAGGTGAACTTCCTTAGGATCGGCTTGGAACCTTACACACATGCATACGGAAAGCATAATATTCGATCGAGATGCACATAAGTAGAGTAAAGATCCTATCATTGATCGGTATATCTTTTGATCTACGGATTTACCTCCCATGTCGAGGTCGAGATGCCCATTGGTTCCCATGGGTGTCTTGATGGGCTTGGCATCCTTCATTCCAAACTTGGTGAGTATATCTTGAATGTACTTCGTTTGTGTCGGTGTTCCGAGATCGGGGGGTCCCCGAGCCGACGAGTGAGTGTGCTGCGTGCCCCAGCCCAGATGGGTCGAGCGCGTGGGCGAGCGCGAAGGGGGAACAGAGAGAGCGGTCGGTGGCCGGAGCCGGGTCGTGGGGGAGTCGGAGAATTCCCGCGGCCTTCGTGTTCGTCCCGCGCCCAGGTCGGGTGCGCTTGCAGTAGGGGGTTACAAGCGTCCGCGCGAGGTGAGGGGAAGCGAGCGGCCCCGAGAGAGCGCCTGCCCCTGCCCTTCGTCCCCGCGAGGCCAACCTTCTCTAAGAAGGCCCTGGTCCTTCCTTTTATAGTCGTAAGGAGAGGATCCAGGTGTACAAGATGGGGGTGTAGCAAGGTGCTACGTGTCTAGCGAGGGAGAGCTAGCGCCCTAAGTACATGCCAAGGTGGCAGTCGGAGAGATCTTGGCACCCTGTTGGTGTGGCGTCGTGGCTGTTGGAGGAGTAACGGAGCCGGACGGAGGGACAGCTGTCGGAGTGGCTGGGCCCTTGCTGACGTCCTCCTGCTTTCGTAAGGGAGCTGAGAGCCGCCGTCGTCATGGTCTAGCGGGGCGCCATCATTGCCTATCTGGCGTTGCTGGCCAGATGGGACGCCGGTCTTGTTCTCTGCGACCCAAGTCGGCTCAGGGCAGAGTGATGATGACGCTTCCTGTTGACGTGGCGGTCTCGTGTCCTAGGTCGGGCGTCGTGGAGGTTCCTCCGAAGCCGAGGTCGAGTCCGTCCTGCAAGACAGAGGCAGAGTCCGAGCCCTGGGTCGGGCGAGGTGGAGATCGTTCGGCAGAGGCTGAGGCGGAGTCCGAGCCCTGGGTCGGGCGAGGCGGAGTTCGTCGTCTTCCGGGGCCTTAGCCCGAGTCCGAGCCCTGGGTCGGGCGGAGCGGAGTTCGCCGTCTTCCGGGGCCTTAGCCCGAGTCCGAGCCCTGGGTCGGGCGGAGCGGAGTTCGCCGTCTTCCGGGGCCTTAGCCCGAGTCCGAGCCCTGGGTCGGGCGGAGCGGAGTTCGCCGTCTTCCGGGGCCTTAGCCCGAGTCCGAGCCCTGGGTCGGGCAGAGCCTCCTATGGCATCTCTGGCGAAGTCTGGTCGCCCGTCGGTCTTACCTTTTGTGTTAAACGCCCCGGTGACTGGGTCGGTTGGCGCGGTGATTTAGTCAGGGTTTCTTCTTATCGAAGGCGGGGCCTCGGGCGAGCCGGAGATGCGTCTGCCGTGAAAGAGGAGGCCTCAGGCGAGACGGAGTCATCTTAGGGTCGGCTGCCCTCGCCCGAGGCTAGGCTCGGGCGTGGCGTGATCAAGTCACTCGTATGGACTGATCCCTGACTTAATTAAACCCATCAGGCCTCTGCAGCTTTATGCTGATGGGGGTTACCAGCTGAGAATTAGGCGTCTTGAGGGTACCCCTAATTATGGTCCCCGACAGTAGCCCCCGAGCCTCGAAGAGAGTGTTAACACTCGCTTGGAGGCTTGCGTCGCACTTTTTTGCAAGGGGACCAGCCTTTCTCGGTGGTACTTTGTTCCGGTGGGTGCGCGCGAGCGCACCCGCCGGGTGTAGCCCCCGAGGCCTCGGAGGAGTGGTTTCACTCCTTCGAGGTCTTAATGCCTTGCGTAATGCCTCGGCTGGTCTGGCGGTTCCCTCATGCGAGCAGGGCGTAACCCAGGTGCACTGTCGGGGCCCAAGTTCTCGGGCTGGTATGTTGACGCTGTCAACGGTTTGGCCGGAGCCGGTTTTGCGAGAGCAGCCCCCGAGCCTCTGCACGAAGCGAGAGGACGATCAGGGACAGACTCGGCTTTTTTATATACGCCCCTACGTCGCCTTTCCGCAAGGAGGAGGGGGGGAGTGCGCCATGTTACCCTCGATGGGCACCGAACATGGTGTCTCCGGTGAGCTGCAATCGGGTAATCCGAGTGGACGTCCGTGCCCCGTTCGTTGGGGGTCGGCTAGGGGCCCGGAGGCACGCCCAAAAGTACCTGCGGGTGATCTGCCGGACCTGGTCCCCTAGAGACGGGGTCCGAGGGCTCATTGCCTCCCTCCGATGGGATTCCGTTACAGAGTCGTTCCCGCTGGTCTCGGAAATGTCCTAGGGTACCTCGGGAGCGCAGCCCGAGCCTTGGTTATGTATCGAACGTACCCCTGGTCATCCCTCGCTCGGCGTCTGAGGCGACTGTGAACCCTTCGACAGGCCAGCCTTCGAACCCCTGATCAGTAGGGGGCACGGAGCCCGAGTAGCCTGAGGCGGTCGTGGGACCTTTCGGGGGCCGACCTTCGAACCCCTGACCAGTAGTGGGTGTCGGGCCCACGCGATCTGAGGCGGCTGTTGAACCCTTCGGGGGGCCAGCCTTCGAACCCCTGATCAGTAGGGAGGCTCGGAGCCTAGTTCCTTCACGGGGAAGGATCCCTTTGGGGTTATCCCCCTTCTCGGTCCCTGTTGCAAGAGATAGAGAAAGAAGGAAAAGGGAAAAAGGATTCGAAATTGAACGTCGTGGCGTACCTTTTTCGGCGTGGTCGTTTTGGCGGAGGCGAAGCGTCGCCAGCTGCCCCTGCCAGAAACGTCACCTGTTCCGCCGCGGAGTTAATGCGCCGGGGTAAGCGGTCGGCGAGGCTGCCGTTGCGTGCGCGAGCCGTTCGAGGAACGGCTGTTTCGCTTCGCGTTTTTTGAACCCCGCGCCCGGTTCGGGCGGTACGTTGGAACCGTCTCGACCTTGGCCTTTATGTGCCCCGGAGAGGGTCCAGTGACGGTTCTCGACTCCACTTCTCGCCTCCTTCTCAGGTTTTTTGCAGCCTGAGAGATCCAGCCAGGGAAAGGAAACCGCCCTCCCCTGTCCTTCACGCCGCCACCCCCTTCTGCCTTGGCGATGGCTGACCGGGTGACCATCCTCCCGCCGCGCGACCCGTGGCCCTTCTCCACGGTGACGGCGGGTGATCTGGAGGACCTCGTCGGCGAGGGTTTGCTCCGCCCCCTCACCGATAAGGAGCGGCCGGAATGGATTCCTCCCGCGGGCGGAGTCGCTCCATCCCCTCCGCCGGGGTATGTCGTGAGCTTCATCTCCTTCCATGAGCGGGGATTTGGAGTGCCGTCGAGCCGCTTCATGCGGGCCATCCTGTTCCACTACGGGGTGGAACTGCACAACCTCACTCCCAACTCCATCGCGCAAGCCGCTATCTTTGTAGCGGTGTGCGAGGGGTATCTGGGGATCGCCCCCCATTGGGATTTGTGGACTCACCTCTTCTTTGCCGAGCTTTTTGCTTCGTCGACGAGGGAGAGGAAGGTCCATGCGGCGGTGCGGGCCGGCGGCTGCACCCTCTTGCTGAGGCAGTCGCGGTCGTTGCAGTATATCCCTGCCGTCCTTTCATCCTCAAACAAGGGTTGGCAGCGCCGGTGGTTCTACCTCCGGAATGACGGAGGGTCGCTCCCGCCGTTCTCTCAGCGGGTTGTCACCGCCGCCCCCGACGCCTGGCGCCACGGGACTCCACACGAGAGGCAGAAGAAACTCGAACCTCTTCTCCAGGCCCTGAAGGCGTTGCAGGAGGAAGGGCTCACCGCCGCGGGAGTGGTTGCCGCCATCCACCGCCGGAGGGTGCTCCCCCTGGCGGAGCGGCGGTTGTCGCTTTGGGAGATGACCCAGGAGGCCGACTGGGAGGGGTCACTGATGTCCCCTGATCCTCTTCCCTACGATGCCCTCCACCGGCGGGTGTCGGCCGCGATGTGGAAGCCGGACCCCCACGCCTTCTCCCAGCCTCGAATGCGCCCCGACCAGGGGTGCGTCGCTCTGGTGAGTGTTCGTCCCTTCTTTCTTCACCTACCGGGTTGCTTCTGATTCTCACTATCGGGCTTCTTTCTCCCCCCTTTTTAGGAGGTGGGGCGGCACAAACCCTCCCTGCCGCCGGTCCCGGAGGACGCGGCGGGTCGGGCGGCGCGGCGGGTCGCCGCGGAGGAGGAGAAGAAGAAAAAGGATGCGGAGAAGGCCCGGGCCCGCAGGCGGAGGCGGGCTCGGGACGCCCTGGAGAAACGCCGTCGTCAGCAGGAGAGGGAAGGACTTCCCAGGGAGCTGTCGCCGGAGACGTCCGATGATGACGATGACGACGACGACGACGAAGAGGAGGAGGACGACATGGCCGCTCGCCTCGGCCTCAGCCCCGGCTTGGGATGTGGCCGGGAGTCGTCGAGTCAGCCCCCGAGCGGGCCTACATCGTCGGCCCCTGGGGCCGAGGCGCCGGATCCCCGACCTGAGGGGCGGGGGCAACCCGAGAGGGTTCTTGACCCCTCGGCTGGAGGAGCTGACGCGACTCCAGGGAGCCGGGCCGAGGGGTCCGTTCCTCGGGAACCGTCGCCCGCGCCGGCAGCATGGGGGAGCGGCCCTCAGGTTGCCATGGCGGCGCCTGGGCAGTCCGCCTCCCGGGCCTCAGGGGCGTCCGAGGTGAGGGCGGCGCCGGGGCTGTTGGTGAGGCGGACCTCGGCGGCGGTTCCAGGAAGCGGGAGCCAAGAGATCTCCCCCCAGACACCGTGGATCATGGTCCGGAGCGGGTAGGTACCTTGGAATGTCTCCGTCCCGGCGCTTCATTCATATGTCTGGGCCGTGATTTTCCCTTTCTTGTTTTCTCTAGCAAACGGAGCCATGGCCCTACTGACCTGGCGCCTCGGAAGGCCCTCAAGACGGCGTTGGTCCAGGCAGCTGGCGCCACCTCGGGTCCTGTCGCTCGGCCGACCCTTTCGCAGGGTGCTCCGCCGCACGGGGCTCAGGCGTCACATGTTCCGGGGGAGCAGGTCCCCGAGGCGGGCTCCTCCGCCGAGGTGGCCATCGTGATCGGGGAGGCGGCCGGCGCCGGCGTGGTCCCGAGCTCGCCTGCCATGTCGGCCATGCCGGCGTTCGCCGCTACCGCAGTTGGCACCGTCCCAGTCGGAGAGCGTGCGGTTGCCGCCGGCGTCGAGACGGCCGCGGCGTCGGCGCCCGGAGCCTCGGAAGAGGTGGGCGCGGACGCGCAGTGCTCCCGGGCGGGCGGCAGCCTTGTCGCTGTGGGGCGGAGCCCCGAGGCCCGGGGCCAGTTGCTCCGATTCCGGACCCGTGAGGCTTCGGGCCCTATCTTCGTTCTTGACGACGAAGAGGAGGACCGGTCCTGGGACGAGCTCCGCGAGCGTGCGGAGGCGACAGTGGGGTTGCTCCGATCGTCGCTGGAGGTTCTCTGCGGGGATGTCCCCAAAATCCTCCAGGTAATGGTTTCAGGCATACCTTCTCGCTTCCGCGAGCGAGGCGTTCGTCGTGATATCTTGTTTTCCTTTCCAGGACCTGACGGACCGGAGCGCTGCCAAGTCGTCGTTCATTCGCCGCGAGGCCGTCGTCTGGGGCTCGCTGCGGTCCCTGAGGACTTCGCTCGCCGGGGCTTCCGCGCGCCTTTCTCAGCAAGACGCTAAGATAGCGGACCTCCAGTTGCTCTGCGCTGACCTGAAGGCCGAGGCGGCGGCAGCGCGCACGGAGGTGCTACAATGGCGGTCGGAGCTTGCCCAGGTTGCCGAGGAGCGGGACCAAACTCGGGGCCAGGCTGCCGAGGCCGAGAGCCGGGCCAAGATCCTTGCGGCCGATCTGGCCGCAGCCCAAGTCGCAGCCTCGGAGCAGCACGTCCGAGCCAGAGGTATGGCTCGACCGTCCTCGGTTCTCGATCTTGTCCGTTTCTCCCGCTTGGGTTTGAGGTCTTTCTTCTGGTTGTTCACAGAGCTCGAGTCTGCCCTCGACGAGTCTGCCAGGGCGCTTGCCGAGGCGCTCGACGGGGCTGCTGAGCAAAGGGAGGCCGATCTCGCGGCCATGTCCGAGGCCGTCTCGGAGGTCTATCGGAAACTCGGTCCCGGCGACGTCCCTTCAGGGAGCTCTCCCCAAAGCCGTCTTCAAGCCCTAGGTGATTACGCGCGCGATAAAGTCCGCGGGGCGCTGCACCACGGCGTCAGGCGGGCCTTCGCCGTGCTCGCTTCCCACTACGTCGTGGACTTGGAGCGGGTCAGCGAGGGGTACTGCCTGCCTGACGAAGACGAGGCGGCCCTGGCGGAGGTTCAGCGGCTCGACGCGGTCGCTGCGGGTCCGAGCGCGGCGCTGGCGACCGTCTTCGAAGCGGAGATTCTTCCTCCTGCGCCGCCGCCGGAAGCGGAGGTGGACCTTACCGACGGCGGGGGTGGAGTTGAGGGCGCGGCTCCTGCCCGAGGCGACGCCTGATTCTTGTTGGGACAATTTCTGTTGGATGTGTGATTTGCCGCGGCCACCGAGGCCTGGACATTTTACTTCTCTTCCGTGAAGTCATGCTCCTTTTTGTTTCGATTTTCGCGCCTGGCCCGTAGTGTCGACAACAGGGTGATTTCCCGAGCTGGGTCCTTTTTCGTGGCAGGCGACGAGTGAGGTGTCCCTAGCCCGGAGGCATAGGCGTTCCCCAGCTCAGTCGGTCTCGCCATTTACTCGTACCCAAGTTCGCTCCTCAGGACCCTGCTTCTGACGCATCCGGGAGAACGCAAAAAACCCTTCTTGACCGAAAAAAGAGTTTTTCTGACGCGGAACGGTACGTCCAAACTCGACGAGAGGGGTTCCCCCTTTTTAGCCCCCGAGGGAGGGTCGGGCTCTGCCGGGGCGAGGCCGACCCTTCCTTGATGACCGATTCTTATGTGTGAGTGGGGAAAGGGCGCAGCCCCCGGGCGTCGTTCGCGCAGAGGCCGTTTGGCGAGTCAGGCTCCTGCCCAGATATCCGGCGAGTGCTCGGTGACATCCCTCGGTATGCCGGGTATGCCCGAGGGACCCCACGCAAAAACGTCGACGTTTGCGCGAGGGAAGTCGACGAGTACTGCTTCTTATTTGGGGCCGAGCCCAGAACTGATCCGGACATGCTTGGAGGCGTCGCCACTGGGGTCGAGAGGGACGGCCTTGACCGTCTCCGCTGGCTCGAAGTTGCCGGCATGTCGCTTCACGTCCGGCACCTCTCGGGAGAGGCTTTCCAGGTCGGCAATGAGGGCCTCGGACTCGGCGAGGGCCTCGGCGCACTCCACGCACTCCACATCGCATTCGAATGCGTGTTCGTACGTGGGGCCGACGGTGATGACCCCGTTGGGGCCCGGCATCTTGAGCTTCAGGTAGGTGTAGTTGGGGATGGCCATGAACTTCGCGTAGCATGGCCTTCCCAACACTGCGTGGTAGGTTCCTCGGAACCCGACCACCTCGAACGTCAAAGTCTCCCTTCGGAAGTTGGAGGGTGTTCCGAAGCAGACAGGGAGGTCGAGCTGTCCGAGGGGCTGGACGCGCTTCCCGGGGATGATCTCGTGGAAGGGCGCAGCGCCTGCTCGGACGGATGACAGATCGACGCGCAGGAGCCTGAGGGTCTCAGCGTAAATGATGTTGAGGCAGCTGCCCCCATCCATCAAGACCTTGGTGAGCCTGACGTCGCCGATGACGGGGTCGACGACGAGCGGGTACTTCCCCGGGCTCGGCACGTGGTCGGGGTGGTCGTCCCGGTCGAAGGTGATGGGCTTGTCGGACCAGTCTAGGTAGACTGGTGCCGCCACCTTCACCGAGCAGACCTCCCGACGCTCTTGCTTACGATGCCGAGCCGAGGCATTCGCCGCATGCCCTCCGTAGATCATGAAGCAGTCGCGGACCTCTGGGAACTCTCCTGCTTGGCGATCCTCCCTTTTGTCGTCGTCGCGGGCCTTGCCACCCTCTGCAGGTGGCCCGGCCCTGTGGAAGTGGCGCCGAAGCATGACGCACTCCTCGAGGGTGTGCTTGACGGGCCCCTGATGGTAGGGGCACGTCTCCTTGAGTGCCTTGTCGAAGAGGTTGGCGCCTCTGGGGGGCTTCCGAGGGTTCTTGTGCTCGGCGGCGGCGACAAGGTCTGCATCGGGAACGTCGCGTTTCGCTTGCGACTTCCTCCTGCCTTTCTTCTTGGCGCTGCGCGGAGTAGACGCCTCGGGAGCATCTTCCGACGGGCGGCCCTGGGGCTGCTTGTCCTTTCGGAAGATGGCCTCTACCGCCTCCTGGCCGGAGGCGAACTTGGTGGCGATGTCCATCAGCTCGCTCGCCCTGGTGGGGGTCTTGCGACCCAACTTGCTCACCAGGTCACGGCAGGTGGTGCCGGCGAGGAACGCGCCGATGACATCGGAGTCGGTGACGTTGGGCAGCTCGGTGCGCTGCTTCGAGAACCGCCGGATATAGTCTCGGAGAGACTCTCCCGGCAGTTGCCGACAGCTTCGGAGGTCCCAGGAATTCCCGGGGCGCATGTACGTGCCCTGGAAGTTGCCGGCGAAAGCCTGGACCAGATCTTCCCAGTTGGAAATCTGCCCCGGAGGCAGGTGCTCCAACCAGGCACGAGCGGTGTTGGAGAGGAACAGGGGGAGGTTGCGGATGATGAGGTTGTCATCGTCCGTCCCACCCAGTTGACAGGCCAGGCGGTAGTCCGCAAGCCACAATTCCGGTCTCGTTTCCCCCGAGTACTTCGTGATAGTAGTCGGGGGTCGGAATCGGGGCGGAAATGGCGCCCGCCGAATGGCTCGGCTAAAGACCTGCGGACCGGGTGGTTCGGGCGAGGGACTCCGATCCTCCCCGCTGTCGTAGCGTCCTCCACGCCTGGGGTGATAGCCTCGGCGCACCCTTTCGTCGAGGCGTGCCCGACGGTTGCGATGAGGGTGTTCGTCGCCGAGGCGGCCCGGGGCCGCAGGCGCGGTGTTGCGCGTGCGCCCGGTGTAGACCGAGGCTTCCCGCGTGAGTCGGGAAGTCGCGGCACGAGGTTCCGAGGGGTACCCCTGCCTTCGGGAGGCAGAGCTTTCGGCCCGCCGAGCCGCAGCGCCTTCCAGGAGATGCTTGAGTTCTCCCTGGATTCGCCGACCCTCGGTGGTTGATGACTCCGGCATTGCGCGGAGGAGCATCGCTGCGGCGGCCAGGTCCTGACCGATTCCGCCGGATGCGGGTGGCGGTTTGTCCCTGGCATCGTTGGCGATGCGGTGCTGGAGACCTTGGGGCAGGTGACGTATTCCTCCGGCCGGGGGCTGGCTCGCCCATACCTGCCCGATGTTCTGGCGGATTGCCTCGAGCGCTCCTGCTTCCTCATCGAGCCCGGCCTGCGCCCCGCGGACTTGCTCGAGCTGTGGGTCGTGACCCCCCGCCGGAACGGGGACCACAGCTAGCTCCCGCGGGATGTCGGCGCGAGGCGCTGGCCTAGGGGGATCACCATCCTCCGGCATGCCGAGACAGCCGCCTCCGGAGGGATCCCCTAGCTCGATGTGGAAACATTCGCGGCTCGGGCCGCAGTCCTTGTCGCCAAGGCTGCGGCTGCCGTCGGAACAGTCGGAGAGGCAGTAGTCACATGCGGTCATGAAGTCCCGCATGGCACTAGGGTTGCCAGATCCGGAGAAATCCCAGCAGATGCTGGGGTCGTCATCTTCCTCGGACCCAGAGGGTCCGTAGGTCGAGACACCCGTCAATCGGTCCCAAGGCGACCGCACACGAAACCCCAGAGAGGTTGCACTCGCCTCAATGTGAGCGCCCGCCAAAGCGAGGTCGCCAGGCGGGCTGAGGTCGAGTCGAAATGACGAAAGATGGGGAGCAGTCGGTACCTTTTTGTCGACGAGGAGCGACGAAGTCACATCGGGGGCTGACCGCGCCGTCGTCTTGGGTACGAGGGCGACGTCCTGCAGGCCCTCCGTGAGCGTGCTGGCGTCGTCCATCTGCTCGGGGTCGACGTGTTGCGGGGGGATGACGCTCGCCTTCGCCTCGAACGCGAGGGCAACGCTTAGCGTGTCCTCCGTTGAGGCGCCGGGGATGTCGATTTGCTCGACAGCCGTCGGAGCGCGGCCTCCCGCTCGGCCCTGGTTGCCCCTCCTCCTCCTCCTCCGATGGCGAGGGAGAGGATGGGGTGAGCTCGAAAGTCGTCCTTCCCCCACACGGAAAAGACGTCGTCGATTCCGCCGCTGGCGGGCGGGTTGTCCGCCACCATTGTCGCTGTCGCGCGGCGGTGGAAGGAGCATCATGTCGTAGCTGCTGTCGAGAGACATGAACTCGAGGCTCCCGAAATGGAGCACCGTCCCGGGTTGAAGAGGTCATTGGAGACTGCCCATCTGGAGCTTGACGGGAAACTGCTCGTCAACACGCAGCGTGCCCCTACCTGGCGCGCCAACTGTCGGCGTTCCGAGATCGGGGGGGTCCCCGAGCCGACGAGTGAGTGTGCTGCGTGCCCCAGCCCAGATGGGTCGAGCGCGTGGGCGAGCGCGAAGGGGGGAACAGAGAGAGCGGTCGGTGGCCGGAGCCGGGTCGTGGGGGAGTCGGAGAATTCCCGTGGCCTTCGTGTTCGTCCCGCGCCCAGGTCGGGTGCGCTTGCAGTAGGGGGTTACAAGCGTCCGCGCGAGGTGAGGGGAAGCGAGCGGCCCCGAGAGAGCGCCTGCCCCTGCCCTTCGTCCCCGCGAGGCCAACCTTCTCTAAGAAGGCCGTGGTCCTTCCTTTTATAGTCGTAAGGAGAGGATCCAGGTGTACAAGATGGGGGTGTAGCAAGGTGCTACGTGTCTAGCGAGGGAGAGCTAGCGCCCTAAGTACATGCTAAGGTGGCAGCCGGAGAGATCTTGGCACCCTGTTGGTGTGGCGTCGTGGCTGTTGGAGGAGTAACGGAGCCGGACGGAGGGACAGCTGTCGGAGTGGCTGGGCCCTTGCTGACGTCCTCCTGCTTTCGTAAGGGAGCTGAGAGCCGCCGTCGTCATGGTCTAGCGGGGCGCCATCATTGCCTATCTGGCGTTGCTGGCCAGATGGGACGCCGGTCTTGTTCTCTGCGACCCAAGTCGGCTCAGGGCAGAGTGATGATGACGCTTCCTGTTGACGTGGCGGTCTCGTGTCCTAGGTCGGGCGTCGTGGAGGTTCCTCCGAAGCCGAGGTCGAGTCCGTCCTGCAAGACAGAGGCAGAGTCCGAGCCCTGGGTCGGGCGAGGCGGAGATCGTTCGGCAGAGGCTGAGGCGGAGTCCGAGCCCTGGGTCGGGCGAGGCGGAGTTCGTCGTCTTCCGGGGCCTTAGCCCGAGTCCGAGCCCTGGGTCGGGCGGAGCGGAGTTCGCCGTCTTCCGGGGCCTTAGCCCGAGTCCGAGCCCTGGGTCGGGCGGAGCGGAGTTCGCCGTCTTCCGGGGCCTTAGCCCGAGTCCGAGCCCTGGGTCGGGCGGAGCGGAGTTCGCCGTCTTCCGGGGCCTTAGCCCGAGTCCGAGCCCTGGGTCGGGCAGAGCCTCCTATGGCATCTCTGGCGAAGTCTGGTCGCCCGTCGGTCTTACCTTTTGTGTTAAACGCCCCGGTGACTGGGTCGGTTGGCGCGGTGATTTAGTCAGGGTTTCTTCTTATCGAAGGCGGGGCCTCGGGCGAGCCGGAGATGCGTCTGCCGTGAAAGAGGAGGCCTCAGGCGAGACGGAGTCATCTTAGGGTCGGCTGCCCTCGCCCGAGGCTAGGCTCGGGCGTGGCGTGATCAAGTCACTCGTATGGACTGATCCCTGACTTAATCAAACCCATCAGGCCTCTGCAGCTTTATGCTGATGGGGGTTACCAGCTGAGAATTAGGCGTCTTGAGGGTACCCCTAATTATGGTCCCCGACAGTTTGGCTAATGAAGGTGCCTTCTTGGAGTTGCTTGACTTGAAATCCTAGAAAATACTTCAACTCCCCCATCATAGACATCTCGAATTTCTGTACCATGATCCTACTAAACTCTTCACAAGTAGATTTGTTAGTAGACCCAAATATGGTATCATCTACATAAATTTGGCATACAAACAAATCTTTTGCAATAGTTTTAGTAAAGAGAGTAGGATCGGCTTTACCGACTTTGAAGCCATTAGTGATAAGAAAATCTCTTAGGCATTCATACCATGCTCGTGGGGCTTGCTTGAGCCCATAAAGAGCCTTAGAGAGTTTATACACATAATTAGGGTACTCACTATCTTCAAAGACGGGAGGTTGCTCAACATAGACCTCTTCCTTGATTGGTCCATTGAGGAAGACACTCTTCACGTCCATTTGATAGAGCTTAAAGCCATGGTAAGTAGCATAGGCAAGTAATATGAGAATTGACTCAAGCCTAGCTACGGGTGCATAAGTTTCACCAAAATCCAAACCTTCGACTTGTGAATAACCCTTGGCCACAAGTCGTGCTTTGTTCCTTGTCACCACACCATGCTCATCTTGCTTGTTGCGGAATACCCACTTGGTTCCTACAACATTTTGGTTAGGATGTGGAACCAAATGTCATACCTCATTCCTCGTGAAGTTGTTGAGCTCCTCTTGCATCGTCAGCACCCAATCCGAATCTTTAAGTGCATCCTCTACCCTGTGTGGCTCAATAGAGGAAACAAAAGAGTAATGTTCACAAAAATGAGCGACTCGAGATCGAGTGGTTACCCCCTTATGAATATCGCCGAGGATGGTGTTCACGGGGTGATCTCTTTGAATCGCCTGGTGGACTCTTGGGTGTGGCGGTCTTTGACCCTGTTCATCTTCCTTGTCTTGATCATTGTCATCTCCCCCTTGATCATTGCCCTCCTCTTGAGGTGGCTCATCTTCTTTATCTTCTTCTTCATCATCTTGAGCCTGTTCCTCATCTTGAGTTGGTGGAGATGCTTGTATGAAAGATTGAAAGTCGCCTAGAGGGGGGGTGAATAGGCGGAATCTGAAAATTATAAACTTAAGCACAACTACAAGCCGGGGCTAGCGTTAGAAATATAATCGAGTCCGAAAGAGAGGGTGAAAACAAATCACGAGCAAATGAAGAGTGAGACGCGGTGATTTGTTTTACCGAGGTTCGGTTCTTGCAAACCTACTCCTCGTTGAGGTGGTCACAAAGACCGGGTCTCTTTCAACCCTTTCCTTCTCTCAAACGGTCACCTAGACCGAGTGAGCTTCTCTTCTCAATCAATCGGGACACCAAGTCCCCACAAGGACCACCACACAATTGGTGTCTCTTGCCTTGATTACAATTGAGTTGAGAACAAGAAAGAAAGAAGAAGAAAAGCGATCCAAGCGCAAGAACTCAAAAGAACACAAATGTCACTCTCTCTAGTCACTATTTGATTGGAATGAACTTTGGACTTGGGAGAGGATTTGATCTCTTTGGTTGTGTCTTGGAGTGAAGTCTAGAGCTCTTGTATTGAATGCAAATGGCTGAAACTTGGATGCATTGAAGTGTGGTGGTTGGGGGGTATTTATAGCCCCAACCACCAAAGTGGCCGTTGGTGAAGGCTTCTGTCGTATGGCGCACCGGACAGTCCGGTGCGCCACCGAAGATTGTCCGGTGCGCCAGCCACGTCACTAGGCCGTTGGGTTTCGACCGTTGGAGCTCTGACAAGTGGGGCCACCGGACAGTCCGGTGGTGCACCGGATAGGTCCTGTTCACTGTCCGGTGCGCCTTCTGGCGTCTACTCTGACTTCTGCGCGCGCAGGCGCACACTGTTTGCTTTTACTGTTCCTTGCAGACGACCGTTGGCGCGAAGTAGCCATTGCTCCGCTGGCACACCGGACAGTCCGGTGAATTATAGCGGAGTGGCTCCCCGAAATTCCCGAGGCTGGCATGTTTGAGTTGATCCTCCCTGGTGCACCGGGCACTGTCTGGTGCGCCAGACCAGGGCAGCCTTCGGTTTAACTTTGCTCCTTTGTTTTGAACCCTTTCTTTTGTCTTTGTATTGGTTTGTTGTGAACCTTTGGCACCTGTAGAACATATATTCTAGAGCAAACTAGTTAGTCCAATAATTTGTGTTGGGCAATTCAACCACCAAAATTCATTTGAAAAAGGTTTGACCCTATTTCCCTTTCAAAGATGATGGTTGATCTTGTGCTTGTGGAGGCTCTTTGAATTCTTTGGGTCACACATCCCCTATGGACATGTTCCTTAGCGCGACGCACGGAGCCTCTTCATCATCTAGCTCATCAAGATCAACTTGCTCCACTTGGGAGTCGTTAGTCTCATCAAACACAATGTCACAAGAAACTTCAACTAGTCCAGTGGACTTGTTAAAGACTCTATATGCCCTTGTGTTTGAATCATATCCTAGTAAAAATCCTTCTATAGCCTTAGGAGCAAATTTAGATTTTTACCTCTTTTAACAAGAATAAAACATTTGCTACCAAAGACTCTAAAATATGAAACATTGGGCTTTTTACCGGTGAGGAGTTCATATGATGTCTTCTTGAGGATTCGGTGTAGATATAACCGGTTGAAGGAGTAGCAGGCGGTGTTAATCGTCTCAGCCCAAAATCGGTCCGGTGTCTTGTACTCATCAAGCATGGTCCTTGCCATGTCAAGTAGAGTTCTATTCTTCCTCTCCACTACACCATTTTGTTGAGGTGTGTAGGGAGAAGAGAACTCATGCTTGATGCCATCTTCCTCAAGGAAGCCTTCAATTTGAGAGTTCTTGAACTCCGTCCCATTGTCGCTTCTTATTTTCTTGATCCTCAATCCGAACTCATTTTGAGCCCGTCTCAAGAATCCCTTTAATGTTTCTTAGGTTTGAGATTTTTCCTGCAAAAAGAATACCCAAGTGAAGCAAGAATAGTCATCCACAATTACAAAACAATACTTACTCCCGCCGATGCTTATGTAAGCTATCAGGCCGAATAAATCCATGTGGAGTAGCTCAAGCGGTCTGTCGGTCGTCATGATGTTCTTGTGTGGATGATGGGCACCAACTTGCTTTCCTGCCTGACATGCGCTACAAATCCTGTCTTTCTCAAAATGAACATTGGTTAGTCCCAAAATATGCTCTCCCTTTAGAAGCTTGTGAAGGTTCTTCATCCCAACATGGGCTAGTCGGCGATGCCAGAGCCAACCCATATTAGTCTTAGCAATTAAGCAAGTGTCGAGTTCAGCTCTATTGAAATCAACTAAGTATAGCTGACCCTCTAACACTCCCTTAAATGCTATTGAATCATCACTTCTTATAAAGACAGTAACACCTAAATCTGTAAAAAGACAGTTGTAACCCATTTTGCATAATTGAGAAACTGAAAGCAAGTTATAATCTAATGAATCTACAAGAAAAACATTGGAAATAGAATGGTCAGGTGATATAGCAATTTTACCAAGTCCTTTGACCAAACCTTGATTTCCATCCCCGAATGTAATAGCTCGTTGGGGATCTTGGTTTTTCTCATAGGAGGAGAACATCCTTTTCTCTCCAGTCATATGGTTTGTGCACCCGCTATCAATAATCCAACTTGAGCCCCCGGATGCATAAACCTACAAAACAAGTTTAGGCCTTGTTCTTAGGTACCTAAATGGTCTTGGGTCCTTTCACATTAGAAACAAGCACCTTGGGTACCCAAACACAAGTCTTGGAGCCCTTGTGTTTGCCCCCAACATATTTGGCAACTACTTTGCCTGATTTGTTAGTTAAAACATAAGAAGCATCAAAAGTCTTAAATAAAACAATAGGCTCATTTGATGCAGTAGGAGTTTTCTTTTTAGGCAATTTAACATGAGTGGATTGCCTAGAACTAGATGCCTCACTCTTATACATAAAAGCATGATAAGAGCCAGAGTGAGACTTACTAAAATGAATTCTCCTAATTTTGTGTTCGGGATAACCAGCAGGATATAAAATGTAACCCTCGTTATCCTGAACCATGGGAGCCTTACCCTTAACAAAACTAGACAATTTCTTGGGGGCATTAAGCTTGACATTGCCTCTCTGTTGGAAGCCAATGCCATCCTTAATGCCAGGGCGTCTCCCATTATAGAGCATGCTTCTAGCAAATTTAAATTTTTCATTTTCTAAGTTATGCTCATTAATTTTAGCACTAAGTTGAGCTATGTGATCATTTTGTTGTTTAATTAAAGCTAGGTGATCATGGATAGCATCAACATTAATATCTCTACATCTAGTACAAATAGAAACATGATCAACAGTAGATGTAGAGGGTTTACAAACATTTAATTCATCAATCTTAGCATGTAACATGGCATTTTCATTTCTAAGATTGGAAATAGCATCATTGCAAACATTTAAATCTTTAGCCTTAGCAATTAATTTTTCATTCTCAATCTTAAGACTAGCAATTGATTCATTCAACTTGTCAATTTTAGCAATTAAACTAGCATTATCATTTTTAAGGTTGACAAGAGAATCATCACAAACATTTAATTTCTCAACCTTAGCAAATAAATTGGCATTCTCAGTTTTAAGGTTGGAGATCAAATCATGGCAACTCCTAAGCTCATTAGACAAATTTTCACATTTTTCTACTTCCTGAGCATAGGCATTTTTCACTTTAACATGCTTTTTGTTTTCCTTAATTAGGAATTCCTCTTGGCTATCCAAGAGTTCATCCTTCTCATGAATAGCACCTATCAATTCATTTAGTTTTTCCTTTTGTTGCATGTTTAAGTTGGCAAAAAGAGCAAGCAAGTTATCTTCATCATCACTAGAGCTACTCTCATCACTAGATGTTGCATATTTAGTGGAGCCTCTAGATTTTACCTTCTTCTTTTTGCTGTCCTTTGTCATGAGGCACTTGTGGCCGTCGTTGGGAAAGAGGAGACCCTTATTGACGGCGATGTTGGCGGCGTCCTCGTCGTCGGAGGAGTCGGTGGAGCTCTCATCGGAGTCCCACTCCCGACATACATGGGCATCGCCGCCCTTCTTCTTGTAGTATTTCTTCTTTTCCCTCTTCTTTCCTTTCTTGTCGTCGCCCCTATCACTATCACTAGACAATGGACATGTAGCAATAAAATGACCGGGCTTACCACACTTGTGGCAAACTTTCTTGGAACGGGGCTTGTAGTCTTTCCCCTTCCGTTGCTTGAGGATTTGACGGAAGCTCTTGATGATGAGCGACGTTCCCTCGTTGTCGAGCTTGGAGGCATCGATGGGGAGCCTACTTGATGTAGACTCTTCTTTTTTCTCCTCCGTTGCTTTGAAGGCAACGGGTTGCACCTCGGGTGTTGAGGTGGCGCCTCACTCGATGATTTGTTTGGAGCCTTTGATCATCAATTCAAAGCTCACAAACTTTCCTATAACCTCCTCGGGAGACATTAGCTTGTATCTAGGATCACCACGAATTAATTGAACTTATGTAGGATTAAGAAAAACAAGTGATCTTAGAATAACCTTGACCATTTCATGGTCATCCCATTTTGTGCTCCCGAGGTTGCGCACTTGATTCACCAAGGTCTTGAGCCGGTTGTACATGGCTTGTGGCTCCTCTCCTTAGTTAAGCATGAATCGACCGAGCTCCCCCTCGATCGTCTCTCGCTTGGTGATCTTTGTCACCTCATCTCCTTCGTGCGCGGTTTTGAGCACGTCCCAAATCTCTTTAGCACTCTTCAACCCTTGCACCTTATTATACTCCTCTCGACTTAGAGAGGCGAGGAGTATAGTAGTGGCTTGGGAGTTGAAGTGCCGGATTTGGGCGACTTCGTTCGAGTCATAGCCTTCGTCCCCCAGCGATGGTACCTGCGCTCCAAACTCGACAATGTCCCAAATAGTAGCGTGGAGTGAGGTTAGGTGATGCCTCATTTTATCACTCCACATATTATAATCTTCACCCTAAAAATGTGTGGTTTGCCTAGTGGGATGGAAAGTAAAGGAGTGCGTCTAGAGATGTGGGGATAACAAAGTGGCATCTTACTATACTTCTTGCGCTCATGGCGCTTAAAAGTGACGGACGGCGCGTCGGAGCCAGAGATGGATGGCGACGAAGAGTCGGTCTCATACTAGACCACCTTCTTCATCTTATTTTTCTTGTTGCCGCTCCGATGCGACTTGGTGTGTGAAGGAGATCCCTTCACCTTGTTGCCGGACTCTCCTGATGGAGTCTTCCCGTGGCTTGTGACGGGCTTTTCGCCGGTCACGACCTCCTTCTTGGCGTGATCTCCCGACATCACTTCGAGCGGTTAAGCTCTAATGAAGTACCAGGCTCCGATACCAATTGAAAGTCACCTAGAGGGGGGTGAATAGGCAGAATCTGAAAATTATAAACTTAAGCACACACTACAAGCCGGGGTTAGCGTTAGAAATAAAATCGAGTCCGAAAGAGAGGGTGAAAATAAATCAAAAGCAAATGAAGCGGATGACACGGTGATTTGTTTTACCGAGGTTTGGTTCTTGCAAACCTACTCCCCGTTGAGGTGGTCACCAAGACCGGGTCTCTTTCAACCCTTTCCCTCTCTCAAACGGTCACCTAGACCGAGTGAGCTTTTCTCCTTAATCAAACGGGTCACTTAGACCCCTATAAGGACCACCACAACTTGGTGTCTCTTGCTTTGATTACAAGTGTCTTGAGAACAAGAAAGAGGAAGAAGAAAAGCGATTTAAGCGACAAGAACTCAAATGAACACAAATGTCTCTCTCTCACAAGCCACTAAGTCTTGAAATGAGATTGGGACTTGGAGAGGATTTGATCTTTTATTTTGTGTCTTGGAGTGAAGTCTAGAGCTCTTGTATTAAATGCAATGGCTGAAAACTTGGATGCCTTGAAGTGTCTGTCGATGGGCGCACCGGACAGTCCGGTGCGCCACCGGACAATGTCCGATGCGCCAGCCACGTCACCCAACTGTTAGGGTTCGACTGTTGGAGCTCTGTCATCCTGAGCCACCGGACAGTCTGGTGGTACACCGGACAGTCACTGTTCACTGTCCGGTGCGCCTTCTGGCGCTGCTCTGACTTCTGCGCGAACTGTCCGCGCACTATTCACGCGTAGTTCACCTTTTGCAGACGACCGTTGGCGCTGTAGCCGTTACTCCACCGGCACACCGGACAGTCCGGTGCTACACCAGACAGTCCTGTGAATTATAGCGGAGTGGTATTTCTAGAAACCCAAAGGTGGCAAGTTTGAGTTGATCCACCCTGGTGCACCAGACACTGTCCGGTGGCACATCGGATAGTCCGGTGCGCCAGACTAGGGCTGCTTTCGGTTTCTTTTGCTTCTTTTGTTTTGAACCCTAAGTTGTTCTTTTTATTGGTTTGTGTTGAACCTATGGCACCTGTAGAACATATAATCTAGAGCAAACTAGTTAGTCCAATTGTTTGTGTTGGGCAATTCAACCACCAAAATTATTTAGGAAAATGTTTGACCTTATTTCCCTTTCAAAGGAAAAAATAATAAAATAAATAAATGAATAAATATAACTACGATAGTGTGTTGAGAATTTTTAAAACCTTGGAAATTTAAAATGTTTAGTTAAGTACGGCACATAGCTTATTTGACATTCCTAAGTAAATGTCATTAATACTTCAAAGTTTATATCCTACTAGTGGTATTCTCCAAATAATGTCAGTTTGACTTATATGTGCAAATGCTCGGATTATAGATGATTGGCCCCTCTTGATGTCAAAATCAAACTGCATATCTACTACAAGTATTCAAATCTTGTGTGCACACTTTCAGGGGGGTTACTCTATAATCTAAGTCTTTGAGACTAATGCTTGTTTTCATTGAAGAAAAATGGAGTCTCCGGAGAAAGACAATGAACTTCCACTGCAAAGCTACAAAATCTTCATTTGGTTCCACAAGTGGTTTCATTCTACAAGTGGTTCCATTCAACAACTGTTATCATTTACATGTCTTCTCTAGACTTTGATTAGACTATATTGCATATCCTTTACTTCCCATGTTGCTATAAATGCCTCAACGTCCACGCAACTTGGATTCTGCCTTTGTTCTCGCTCATTTGCAGGAAGAGGTGGGCGGACATCACTCCAAGCAGCGCGAGTACCGCAAGTGGGACCAAGGGATTACATCTCGCCCTTACTCCAAGGGTCCCATGCCTCTTCCACCACCACCGTATAAGGAGGTTCCATCTGCCAAACCTGTTTCAGCAACCTGCCAAGGCTTGGCCTGAATGGTTCAAAGGATCCAATACTGACGAACGCATGACCAATCTGTATGCGTACCGCAAGGCGAAGGGACTTTGCTACAAGTATGGGCTCGCATATTCCAGAGGGCAGAAATGTTCAGACATAGTTCAGCTGTATTTGGTAGAGGAACTTTGGCAATTGCTTGGCATTGCTGAACCTGATAGCCAATCAGAATCCCCCAATGCTCAACTCAACTCTATGCTTCTGTCTAAGGCAGCACTGGTGGGACAGACAGCTAACAAAACTATGAAGTTTTTGGGTTCAGTACAAGGCATTGATGTTCTTATACTCCTAGATTCGGGCAGCTCCCACACATTCCTCAGCTCTTCTATGGCTTCTCAATTGTCAGGTTGCACTCCAGCGGCCACTAACCTCCATGTTCAAGTGGCTAATGCTTCACACCTTTGTTGCAGCTCAGAGTTAGTTGACATGGTGTGGTATCTCAATGATTACCAGTTTCAGCCCACCGTGCGAGTATTACCTCTATCCTCTTATGACATGATCGTTGGTATGGACTGGCTGACAACTCATAACCCGATGATGGTGCATTAGGCAGACAAGTGGCTCACGATTCCATACCAGGGCTCTACTGTCAAGTTGTGTGGTCTACACTCTGGGGACTTACAATGTGCTGTGATGGAACTTCGTCATATGGTACATTTGCCAGATAAGGAGCAGACGTTGATCGGTCACTTGCCCGAACCCTTACAACACCTCTTGGATAAATTTGCTCATGTGTTTGCATAGCCACAAGGTCTACCCCCTGCTCGTGATTGTGACCATCAGATCCCACTTATTCGTGGCGCTCAACCAGTACAAATGCGGCCTTACCGTTATGCACCAGCCTTGAAGACAAAAATCGAGAAGCAGGTTGAGGAAATGTTGCAATCTGGGATAGTGGAACACAGTAAGAGTGCATTCTCTTCTTCCGTTATTTTAGTCAAGAAAAAGGATGATTCTTAGCGTTTTTGCGTGGATTATCGACATCTGAATGCTCTGACAGCCAAAACTAAGTTTCCTGTGCCAGTCATTAATGAGTTATTGGATGAGTTGCATGGTGCAACCTGGTTTTCTACCTTAGATTTACGAGCTGGATTTCATCAGATTTGTTTGGCTCCTCACGACCAGCACAAAATGGCATTCCAAACACACCGCAGTCACTTCGAATTTAAAGTTATGGCATTTGGCTTGTTAGGGGCCCCAGCCACGTTTCAAGGCGCCATGAACAGAACATTGACCACATTACTTCGCCAATGTGTGTTAGTATTCTTTGATGACATCCTAGTGTACAACAAGACTTGGGAGGATCACTTGTGTCATCTTGAACTTGTGCTGACCCTGCTGTCCAATGATCGCTAGCAGGTTAAGTTGTCCAAATGCTCCTTTGCCAAGCAACAAATCAATTACTTGGGCCATGTTATCTCCCACCAGGGTGCATGTATCCATAGACCCGACCAAGGTATATGCTATACATTCATGGCCCATACCCACTAACTGCAAAGAGCTGCGTGGATTCCTCGGCCTTGCGGGTTATTACCGCAAGTTTGTCAAGAATTTTGATATGATCGCCAAGCCATTAACCAACCTCTTACAAAAGGATGTGTCATTCATTTGGACCCGTGATCATGATGTGGTGTTTGACACTCTCAGATCGTCATTGGTTTCGACTCCAGTCCTTGCGCTGCCCAATTTTGACTGCCCCTTCGCTGTGGAAACGGATGCCTCCGGAACAGGCATTGGAGCAGTGTTGTCTCAAGATGGTCACCCCTTGGCCTTTGTCAGTCGCGCTCTTGGGGTCAAAAACTAGGGCCTTTCAACTTATGAGAAGGAGTATCTCGTTGTCATCCTTGCAGTGGACCAATGGCGATCTTACTTGCAGCATTCAGAGTTCATGATTTTTATAGATCAGCGCAGCCTTGGTCATCTATCAGAATAGCGCCTGCACACGCATGGCAACAACGGGTATTCACTAAACTTTTGGGACTCCATTACAAAATCCTCTACAAAAAGGTGCAGAGAACGCTGCCGCTGATGCCCTGTCACGACGTCCACACAACGGGCTTGAAATCTTCAGTGTTTCCTCTGGCTCTCCTCAGTGGCTACTGGAAGTTGTTCGAGGGTATGATGGGGACCCCAAGGCCCAGAAATTGCTAACTGAACTGTCGCTGCAGCGCGAATCAGGTGCTTATACCTTGCACCAAGGCCGCATCAAATACAAAGGGCGTGCCTAGTTGGGTGATAACAAGACATTACAGCAGCAAGTCCTATCTGCTTTCCATGACAATGCTTTGGGAGGACACTCAGGCTTTCCAGTGACCTATCGTCGGATTAAGTAGCTATTCACGTGGCTCGGGCTTAAACCAGCTGTGAAACAATATGTCGCTTCCTGCTCAACCTGCCAACAGGCTAAACCTGATCGCACCAAATACCCCGGCCTGCTCCAGCAGCTTCTGGTGCCGGATCAAGCTTGGCAAGTGATTTCCTTGGACTTCATTGAAGGCTTACCCCGTCGGGCAGTGGCAATTGTATCCTGGTGGTTGTTGACACCTTCAGCAAGTATGCTCATTTCATTGCTTTACTTCATCCATTCACCGCCCTCAAAGTCGCTCAAGCATTCCTGTCCTCGGTTTACAAGTTACATGGACTTCCGGATGCCATCGTGTCCGACCGCGACAGGATATTTACTAGCACTCTTTTTGGCAAGAATTATTCTGTCTCTCTGGCACTCAACTACGAATGAGCACGACATACCACCCACAGAGTATTTCTTCGCAGTTTTGTGCATTCATGTCCCTCGAAATGGTGTTCTTGGCTGTCCCTTGCGGAATTCTGGTATAATACCTGCAGCCATTCGTCCCTGGGTACATCTCCCTTTGAGGTTTTGTATGGTCATGCACCTCGCCACTTTGGTCTCCCGCCAGCCAGCTCGGTGCTGCATTCTGACTTAGCTGATTGGCTGTCCCAAAGGGAGCTGATGCTTCGCGTCATCCGACAGAACCTGCAACGTGGGCAACAACGAATGAAGCAACAGGCGGACAAAGGACGCATTGAAAGGGAATTCTCGGTGGGCGACTCAGTTTATGTTAGGCTCCAACCTTATGTTCAGACATCAGTTGCGACACGGGCAAATCACAAACTCAGTTTCAAATACTTTGGACCCTTTCCAATTGTTCAACGTGTGGGCAAGGTCGCTTACAAGCTGCAACTTCCAGACTCGGCTGTGATTCACCCTGTGTTCCATGTTTCCCAGCTGAAGCGATCCGTGAAACCTCCGCACCCGGTGAGTTCTGCTATTCCCACCACTGATTTGCACCTCTAGTTCCCTACACAGATTCTGCAGCGCCGAACCATCTCGCGTGGGGGCTCGTCCATCGATCAGGTGTTGGTTCGCGCTGGTCAGGCCTGGACGGAGCACTGGACTCCTGGGAAGACGAAGCTGCGCTCAAGACCTAGTTTCCAACAGCGGCTGCTTGGGGCAAGCACCAGCTCAAGGAGAGGGGAATGTCAGCACCTAGGCACCGGAGACAACAGAAGCCAATGCTGATTTACAATCATCTATAGGCCGTCGAAGCAGAAGGCCCAACAGGCGCTACGCCGGCCGGCCCAGAATGGGTGCAGTAACCCTGGCCCATGCGGCTTGTAATAACAGAACTGCGATACTCTCCCTGTAACTTCTCCTTCCTTCTCCCTTCCCCAAGTTTGCGGCGGCTGCTTACACGACGACGATGACGTCGCTGGCCCCGAGGATGGCACACTGTGGGTACGAATTGGAGGCTGCCGGAAAGACCAGGGCGAGGCAGTGGTACTTCTTCGTGCTGCGCGACCGCAAGGGCGGCAGCTGTGGGCGGCCGATCGAACCGAAGGACGGAGCACAGGTTCTGGAAAGCCATGGGATCGGACAAAGCCATCCATACCTCTTGTCGACGCCGAGCAGCTGATCGGGCTCCAGAAGACACTCGTCTTCTACTAGTGCCGTTCCTTCTTCCTTGCGCGACGCCAAGACGGACGGACTGGCCGAGTACGAGTTTCGAGAAAGCAACAACAACATGTATTTTGGTCCAGCCACAACTATTAATCTTGTGTTAAGTTATTCGATGCTATGCGTTCAAAGCATGACCTATTATAATGTTATTTTTTAATTGACGTATGAAATCCTTTCTTACGGGTTCCATGGTTGTTAAAAAATTTCGGTGCCGGGGATAAACAGTAGGTATTTTTAACTCTACGAATCTTATTTTCGGTGCATCTATGGAAACAAAATTAACTAATTATCAACTATTTGGAAGTGGATGACAATTTTCTTCTGGCCCCATGGCTATGGTGTGAGTGACACAAATTAAATAGGTGCTATAGTAGAGTGGCAAAAAAAAAAAAATCGAATGCCCCTCCGTCTTCCTCCCCCTTTTGTTCTCCCACAACGAACTCGGGGCTCGCACCCAGAAGGGAGAGAACTCATCGCGACGAGGAGAGAAGAACCTGAGGTGGTCCCGAATCAGACGCGGAAGAGGGTGGGTTCAGGAGCAAGCCAGCCTGCCGCCACCATGAGGCGCGCCTCGAAGAAATCCTTGTCGTCTGCCGCGACCGCTAGCGCTGGTACCGCCCCCACCGCTGGGCCCCTCCCTTCTTCCCTTAGTTCCTTGATCGCGCTCACTAGTTCCCAGGCAGTGCGGATGGGTTCCTGTTTCTCCAGATTGGATGCGGGTGTTATTTCCTCTGGAAGATCTGTGCTGGAGCGCACTCGATTGGTCAATATTTCGATTGTCGAGTTCGGTATATGGGAGCTAGGCATCGTCTTTTTCGTGATTGGAAGGGTGTGGAGGTAGATTCGCGTGTTTTTTTTTGGGCGATTTGGCGTTGTGGTCGTAAAGAGAAGTGTGTTTGAATCTTGGACTGAATTTGATGTGGAATCTGCTGTGGATTCCTTCGTCTGATGATAACAGATTTGTCTTCGTTGTAAAGAGGATGCAATCTGCAGGTCTATTCTTTGCCAACCTAGGTGAATTTTATTTGTATGTGAAGATAAAGAGCAAAAAATTGCACTAATGGCCCAATTTACTGTGTCTCTTGTGATATCTGGACTACGAGGACCATAGATCACTGTTTTAGGTGTGAGTTGTATGTTTTTTTTTCTCAACTTAAGAACGTATGTGTTAGTTGATATCACTGTGGTAGCCATATAACCTCCTATTGATAGGTTGATAACTGCAGGAAGTTAAATTTCATGATTGAGTCTTACATCTCTCTGTAATTTTGTGTCGTGGTAAGGGACTATCAGAATGGCCTTCTTTCCATAATTATGATTAACCTAATTTGTATTTGATTGCAATTAACACTAGCTCGACATTGTGTTCTTTTTTTGTGTGTGTTTCACTTAATTATGCCCCTTATGCTGGCTCCTCTCCCAATTGGCTACTTTTCTTTTTCCCATTGTGCATGGGCATTTAATTAGCTCTCATGATTTTAAAGAGACTTTCTCCATGAATCCTTGAATTCGAGAAGCTTAATCAAGCTCTTATCATGTAAATACAAATTATTTAATTAATTCGACTAATCTACCCATCGGCTGATCTTGTGTATTGGGTAGTTTTAATTTCAATTTTATTTGTACTAGATTTACCATTACAGCATACTGTTTTTCAAATGCATTGGGGTAGGGAATCCTGTGCTCTCTATTTTAGGGTATGAATATATGAATGAATACTAAGCAAACAATTATATTTAGGTGCGGAACAAGTAAATGAAAAACAAAACAGAAAAAGAAAAGGAGTCAGTACAAACCTGACCAGCAGGAAAGCACAACGTGGTGAGCTGCACTGATTTCTTTTCTTCAATTAATTTTCAAATTGCTTGTGCTTATCTGTCCTAGTGTCCTAACAGTGTGCATGTTTGTATTTCTACATGCATGGATTTGTGTGTCCCTACAAAAGATGACCAGATCCATTGTTGTGTTCCTATTTCCAAGTTATGTTCTTAGGTTAACCTTAAGCCATTACACAGTGCTATAATGTCTTCTAGCCAAATTGACCCCACAAATACACTGTGCACATGACCAAAAAAATGATATTGCTTTGTTTTATTGTTTGGCAATGGATGTATGGGATCTAATATGATATTTAAAATCTTGGACTGTTATTTCATTTATGTCAAGCTGTTACTTTCTGCAATCTCTGTTTCTTTCATGAGCTATCATCTATAAACTGGAATTGTCTAATGTACATATTACTGCCATCAACTTAATTTTGTCATCTATATTTGTGCTTTCTATTTAGCTGTTTGTGAACATTTTCACTATTATTTGCAGGCCCTACTAAAGCAGTTTCCAAGGAAGTAGAACGGATTGATCAATTTTTCTATACTTATGCCGATAACTCATCTGTCATGATTGAGTAAGTTTTTGTCTAGTGATTCTCAATGCTCTGCCACTTTATGTTTGCTGCTCATGAATATCCTTTTTTTATCATATGGGTGATGTGTGGGTTCTTTTTCTCGTTAATGAGCTTAGCTAATAGCTCCGATTTTGTGGCAACCATATTGTTCCAAATGTTTACACTACAGAAACATTGAAATGATTTTTGATATTGTACCATACACCAAATTTGGCAAATCAAGATAGAGTTTGCATATTTGTTCGCAATTATAAAGTAAACCCAACAGAGAAGCTTTAACTATGATTGCTACTGTAGGAAGGGCCACATTGTGGTGTGTACTAAGTTGTCAATCAAGGGCAGTACCCTGTTGGTCAGTTAACTATTGGCTTCGGAGTTCTAGCTGGTAGTACTTCTTGTGTTCATATGATAATTGTATTCAGATCCATCATGCCAACCAGTTGGAGGTGTTGTCTACCAAAGTAGCGCATAGTGGTTGTCTTCTATAGGCTCATTTATATAGCAATCTATGTCCTTGATAGATATCACAAGATCGATGTGTTTTTTGCAAGTAATTAGATATGTTGTTTTTTCAAGTCCTATATGCTGTCTGACCTCCCCCCCCCCCTTCCCTTGCCCCCTCATTGCTCACTTCATACAACTGCCTGCCCTTAAAGTTGCATGCAGCCATGCACTACAGAGTTTGGAGAGGCATGTCAATTATACTAAATTACTAATGCAACCTTACTGGTCGTATTTTTCTCCTGCTGAGACAGCCCAGAAGGCATTGAAACACTCTGTTCTCACCTTGAAGTTCCCCACACCGACGTTAGGATTCTAATGTTAGCATGGTATGTCATCTGTTTTCTGAAATTTCCAATTTTGTTTATTTCTTTCACAAATATCTAACAAATCCTATTTACAGGAAAATGGGCTGTGAGAAGCAAGGTTATTTTACCTTGGTATGCATTGCATACTGTTATTCAAGTGTTCATTTAAGAACTTGTTTTAGTTCTAATAGTAAAGGTTTGTTCTATGCTTTCAAGTGTTGACTAATACATGTTTTATGTTACCAGGATGAATGGAGAGCTGGTTTGAAAGCTCTTCGAGCAGACAGCATCAGTAAACTGAAGAAAGCATTTCCTGAACTGGTTCAAGAGGTGATTCTGTCTCCCCAAATAATATCTTATGTTCAAGTGAGCTATGCATGTCAGATTTAATTTATGGAGTGAAGAATTTACTTTGTAATCAAGAACTTCCATCTAACATTAACTGTTGATATTTTTTTATGTTCAAGTGTAACCTTGCTTACCACTTTCATGTGTTCTATAAATCCAGGTTACAAGGCCGTCAAATTTCCAGGATTTCTACATATATGCATTTCGTTATTGCCTCACAGGTATTGTTGCATGCTATTGTATGTTGTAACTCCAAAGCAAGTGATTAAGGTGGCTGCTTTTCATAACTAATGATTATGTTTCCTCAGAGGATAAGAAGAAGTGTATAGAAATACCAGTTGCTTGTGAGTTGCTGAATCTAGTATTAGGCTTGCAGTTTCCGCCCTCAGGTTGACAAGCTTAGTAATTACCTCAAGGCAATGGATTCTACTTTTTTATGTGGTTCTACTCATCCTTTCTTCATGAAGACTCGGTGCTTAATTGACATGCTATATTTGGACTGTGTTTCAGTACCAAAATGACTACAAGGTGATAAACATGGATCAGTGGATGGGATTTATGCGGTTCTGTAATGAGGTCATGTTTTAAATATTACATATGTTGCAGCATTTCATTTGTTTTAAATTTAAAACAATAGCTCAACCTTGTAATCCTCTTTGCAATATTTAATATTTTTTATTCTGTCATTGACACTTGGCATTTGCT